>SRRH01000322.1:0-31805 GCA_018361025.1 Claviceps aff. purpurea | reverse complement strand
CCACATGAGGTCATGTAGAATAGGTAGATGTAGATCTATATCTACCTACGTAGAAATTCGTCTACATCACGTAGGTAGATTGCCCACCCTGCCCGTAATTACCTAGTAGCTGCTGCTGGCTTTCTAACTGGTTTGACTGGTCCAAATGGTGGACCTGTTCTAACCGCCACTTACCGGAGCTCCATTTCCAAGCCGTTTTTTTCCTCTCCTCCGCTCGGAGGTGCGAGACAAACTGCGAGCCTTCGAATATTAGCCGTTGGCGATAACTGCATGATGTGCTGAAGACTCCATTGCGGCGCGGTACACAGACAAGAAGCGTGCCGGAAAACTCGTCTCTTCGGCTCTTCCACTTTCTGCCTGAACGAATCCAGCAAAGACACAGAAACATGTCTTCTGCTTCGAGAACTCTCGTGGCCCGCCTTGCGACACTGCCCGCAAGGGCTTGCCGACGAGCGCAACAAGTCCACACAAGTCCACTGACGTCTGTCGCATCCAGCCTACCTCTCCGACGGAGCGTGGCATATAACTTGGCGACGCGCCATTCACTATTTTCTCCCTCGCGATGCTTCTCAACAACCCTGGCGACTCGTCACGGTCACATTGATCCTCCCAAGCCAGGCGAAGAGTGAGTCCCATCGTATACCAGCGCGTCCCGGATCTGAGGGCAACCTGCAGTCACTAACTGAAGGCGACCTCAACTTCTTACATGTTAGGCTATACGTCACGTTTGTGGAAAAGGACGGCCAAGAACACAAGTTTGCCGTCTCGGCCGGCGATAACCTACTGGACATTGCGCAAGCCAACGACATCGAGATGGAAGGAGCCTGCGGAGGATCCTGCGCGTGCTCCACCTGCCATGTCATTGTAACTGACGAAGCCTTCTACGACAAGATGCCCGAGCCTGAGGACGACGAAAACGATATGCTGGATCTTGCGTTCGGCCTTACGGAGACTAGCCGTCTGGGATGTCAGGTCAAGATGACCAAGGAGCTGGACGGCCTCGTGGTCAAGTTGCCTTCCATGACGCGGAATCTACAGGCCAGCGACTTCCAGTGAAGATGAGAAAACGGGTGTCCAAGGCGGTGGGAATGGCACCAGGATAATAAACATGAGTATTCTACCACCAACGGCATTAGGGCTTGAGTAATGTCTGGGTGTTTGACCATTTGGGGGCGAGAGTGGGCGGGCTATGCAGCCCATTCTCTGAACAATATTGTAAAACAGTATGCGGGGATCAAACAGGAGGGACTGATTTGGCGAAATAGTGCTGGGCCATTTGAATTGGCAAAAGTCGCCAACCACACCGGTTTCGCGACCTTGTATGTAGAGGGGTATCTCTGATTTGCATTTCCAGGCGCAAAAAATAACGTCCTCTATACACAGCATACACCGTGCTATATACACGCCTCATTTTTCTATGCGGAGAAACAAAATGAAACAACATAGTGACAACACCTCTGCAAGTACATAAAACAAGATGGAAATAGGGATTGATACCGAGGAAGGAAACAGAGCAGAAAAAGAAACTCGAATGGATAGTTGACAAGACCGTTTTTTTACGCCTCTTCCAACCCCCCCTTCTTCAACCCCCCACCCCCCGAAGCTATCAAATCCAAAAATCCCTTCTTACTGAGCTCATTCACCTTCGCCTCACGATTATTCATACCAATCACACCGTCCCTCCGTGCATCCTTCTCCGCCTCCACGGCCTTGACCTGTGCGGCGCGCACCGCATTAAATAACTTCACCACACCCCTCTGCGCTACTTTTCGCAACCGCCTCTCCGTCTCCAAAATGTGCGTCGTTGTCATTGCCGTCGAATCCTCCGGGGCCCCTATGTCGAACTCGTCGCGACTAGCAACTAGGACTTCCCTGATGCGGCCCTTTTCGAGGGCCTTTTTCTTCTGCTCCTTCATGTGTCGCTTGGCTTTGGCTTCTAGGACGTCGTCGACGGCTGCTTTGGAGGCTTCGTGGGCGGCGGCACTGCGGGAGAGGACGGGGTCTGCACGTTTTGAGGTGGAGAGCTTGGTGGACAGGATTTTGGAAATGGAGGTGGCGAAGGCGTTGGGGTCGTTGCGCTTGGATTTGGTCTTTCGTCTGCCGTTGTCGCCGTTGTCTGAATCTAGGTCGTATTCATCCACGTCATCTTCCTCGTCGTCGTCATCGTCATCGTCCTCATCCTCATCCTGGTCGTCGTCCTCCTCATCATCATCTTCTTCCTCCTCTTTCTCCTCTTCTTCTTCTTCCTGCTTGTCCTTTTTTGATGCCGCCGCAGGTTTCGAAGCGCGCTTAGCGGGTTTGGGCTCTATCTTTTTGGTCTTCTTCTTGGTCAAAGCAGGGCGTTCGACCTCCGAGCTTGAGGTCTCGTTTTCCGAACTATCTTGGGCGGCTACGCTATCGACTGTGGCATTGTGAATGTCGTCATCTGAGTCGAGGAGGTTGACGGCATCGAAGTTCTGCTCGTCATTTTCATTGCCGCCGTCGCTCTCAGAGTCGCTGTGGTATTGTTGCTGTCGCTTCTGTTTCTTGGACGGCCGTTGTTGCTTGGCGTCGAATGCGCGCTTTTTCTGCCCGGCCATGATAACGGAAGTTGTCCTTTTGTCTCTTCTTCGTTCTGTTTCTATCCTTCAGGTAGGGCGATCTGATTTGTGATATGCCCGCCAATGTTACTTCCTCTTTGCCAATCAATTGAAGGATGCAGACCGAGAAAGTTTTGGAATTCTGCCGGGCATTTTTTCTTGGATCAGAGGGGCCAAGGTAGGCGGTGTGCTGATTCCTGAATCCCGAAGCTGGTTCTCCGGAGGAGTGGGGCCAGGGACCCCCGTCGCCGCAGCAAGGTACGGTTGCAACTTGCGACCAAACGTGGTCGGGTCCTCGGGACGAACATCCAAACCCAAACCCACCATCCGTCCAAGCTCACAATCACAAAAGTCTAGATCGCTATAGAACTTGGATCTAGGAGGGTTGTAAATAACCAACATGATCCACCTTGAAATATAGCAGGGATAGGAGGTTTTTAGCCATTGATAACGGAAAGCAGGATCATATCGGTCCATCGCTGTGAAACAACTCTCTACATTACGAGACAGATGCGGTAAGACGTCAAAACTTTGAAACGAACGTATCGCTGCTGAGCCGGAACCGGAGCCGCTGAGGTGTCTCAAGAATGTATCCACGAAGTTTCTCGAACCTGGAACCTAGTATGAAACGTAATGTACAAGTCAAACGAAGGGTATCACACTGTAATATATACAAAAATACGCGCATACCCCCGACTCATTCTGAAGCCGACTCAACGCCTCGAGCGTCAGGGCTATCAGCCGGCGTCAAGAAAAGTTTGAATCGGTCCCATAAGGACGCGCCGCTACTTGACTCCCTAATAATACCGGTCTGGACAATTCGCTTCGTCCAACGCTCCACGCCGTCAATGTACAGGCGGTATTCCAACGTGCTCTGGCCGTCGACATTGTCAATTGTGAATGAGCCAAACTTGGAATGTCCCGAAGGAATGTACCTGCGTTTCTGTTAGCACATAATTAACTTCATTGGATTCTGTGTAAACTTACCCTAACTTGACATCTTCATCGTCTACTTGCTTGTAAGTAGGGATAGGGGATGCGAACTGGTTCAGCGGACTGGTTGAAAATTCGTAAACAGATGCTGAGTCGGACCACTTGGAGTCGGGGGGCGGGGGAAATTTCGTGGCTGCAAACTCGTGACGATCGCCAGAGAGGATAACAACGGTGTTTCCACGAGTGCCAGCGTCCCACATGGCCTTGAGGATCTTCTTTCGCTCCACCAAGAAGCCACCCCAGGTGTCCTGGACATTCACCGGCCAGTTCTTGGTAAATGGAACTGATGAAGCTACAAACTTCCACTTGACCCCCTTGGGCTCAGGACGAGCCAACCAAGCCAGGAAATCAGCCAGTTGGTCCGCCCCGAGCATGGTTTTGCCCTCCGTGTCAAACGGCTCGCTGTTGCTGGACCGGTAGCTCCTCGTGTCGAGCAAGAAAAAGCTGGCTGGGCCTTGAACAAACTCATACCACGTGGCACCCTTGCGTCTCTGACTTCTTGTACCCGCCATGATCGCGGTGGGTGGGTTGACGCTAGCTTGATATGTGTGCCAAGGACCAACAGCAGCGTTGTACACTCCGGTACTGTTAGACGACCAGTCATTGGAGATTTCGTGATCGTCCAAGACATGGATCCAGCTCAGATTTTGTGCCACAGGTGCCCAATCGGGAGATGCGTATACCTGCCTGTACTGCATGCGATACTCCTCGGTAGATTTCCCGAAGCGCTCAGGAACATCAACATAGATGAAGTCCCCCAGGAACAACATGAACTGAGCACTCAAGTCTGGAAGCTTTCGTGCTAAATGCCGAAGGCCAGGAATAGCCAGAGCGTGGTCTAGCGGATTATATGGAAACCGAGGTAGAATGCAAGATGTTGAAAGAAACGTAAATTTTCCGTCGTTGACGGATGGCATGCTGCCAGGCTTGGGAGGGCTGAGAAATTCACCCGTATGATTGTTGGATGTCTTCCATTCGTACCAGCGCTGGTCAGAGTATCTCAGCGGCACAGTGATCGCCTGAGTGAAGTCTGTCTCATTACTTGTCAGCTTGACGTCGACGGTTGAGTGCCAAGCGGTATTTTCCAATAGTGGCTCGGCGCCTTTGACACGAATCTGCAAAGTCACTGGCAGCTGCGACTGGTCTGGCTCGCGGATTAGGAAACGAGCTTCACTGGAAGACACATATCCTAAGCGGACAAATGACAGGTCCTCAGCCGTGTGATACCAGCGTGCCCGGTACAGCGTGTCGACTGTGAAGCCAACAAGAAGAGCATTGATCAAGACACCGAGCAATGACAGCTTTGGGTGCGCGCGACTTGGTGCTCCATAAAGGAGCACTTTCCAAGGAGCTTCGTATTTCTCCTCCAGGATGATGTTTTCTTGAATATCAACCTCTTCGGCCACTACCTGAGACCCCGTTGCCTGTCCTGTTTCCGTGAGGAGGCTATTTTCAGGGGTGACAGTCGTTTGCTTGACGGTAATATCAATTTCATCCTCCAGCACCTTGACGTCGGGACCAGCGAAGTAGCTAGCGAAGAACGAGGGGATGTAGATGGCGAAGAGCGCGTAAATGATTGATGGAAAGTGAGCCTACACGCGATTAGACTAGTAGTTTCACGTCAAAGCGATTGGCTTTTCATACAGGGAACTACAAGTCAACATTAGTTTAATCAGCACCTTGAAATTCGCGCAAGCTGGTGTACGAACAAATCTCAAGAACAAAATGGCTGATACGCGCAAGGCGACCGAAGTCCCCTTGGCGATCGCAGTTTGGATCGACATTTGGTCGGCAAGCGCAAGACAAATCAAATTAATGGGAGATGATGAAGAGGCTAGAGGAGATGTGTCGCGCGGGCATGACTCTTCAAATCGAATGTATGTACTCCGTAACACGTCACCATGCAGCGCGATGCAAAGACGTCGGAATTTCGGTACACGGGATGGACAAGGAGGATGCAGCAAGCTCCTGAAACGTACGTCACGTCATGCAGATGGCGAGCTGAGCTGTGGCATGCACAGTGTCAAACAGTGTCAGCGCTGCACTGTTTATGCTGTGGCTTGGCTCACGGAGACCGGCACAAGCGAAAATCCGGCGCCGAACGGGAAGCGTGGCCCCTTTGCGTGACGGCGCTGAGCTGCAATTCTCAGCCCGACCTCGATATCCAGCGGACCAGCGCTAACAAGGAGCCACGGTGCACAAAAGGACGGATCTCCCCCTTGCTACATACAAACAACTCGAATTGTTCATCAGTGTTGCACGCGACAACGGCGACAACCTTGTATCAGAGCCCACACGATGAGGTTGTTCACGATAGCAGTGGGCTTAATTGCCTGTCTGATCACCGACGTCGCCGCGACCTCCCTGACGTACAGGCTAGATGCCAACGAAAAGGCATGCTTCTACGCTGAAACCAAAACGGACAACGAGAAGATTGCCTTTTACTTTGCCGTGCGAAAACCTCCCGTTTCGTTGACGATGCCGCGATTACACGAGGGCGCGATTGCGCCGTTCAGTTAACGCGTCATGATCGTCTCCAGTGCCGTAGCTAACTGGTGTTTTGCGCTCATAGGTCCAATCCGGTGGTTCGTTCGATATCGACTATCTGGTCGAGGGTCCCAATAACAAAATCATCTTGAAGGGTGAAAAGGAACGCCAGGGTGATTTTGTCTTTAATGCGCAGCATGCTGGAGAATACTCGTTCTGCTTCAACAACGAGATGAGCACATTTGCCGAGAAGCTTGTCGACTTTGAGATCTCGGTCGACAACGAAGATCGAACCGCAAAGCTACCCTCGAAGCCAGGCACAAGCTTGGAGCAGACTTCAGAACTGGAGCAATCCGTATTCAAAATCTCTAGCCAGCTGTCGACGATTACGCGGAATCAAAAGTACTTCAGGACTCGCGAGAACCGAAACTTTGCTACCGTCAACAGCACCGAGATTCGAATTGTCAATTTCAGCGTGATTCAAATTCTCTTGATCGTTTGTATGGGGGCTTTACAGGTCTTTGTCGTCCGATTCTTCTTCCAGGTATGTGGTTTGGTCTTCTGCTACAGGAATTTTGGACCGTCTGCTAAAGCGAGACAACTTCTAGGGCGCTCGTAAGGGCTATGTTTAAATTCCTTGCAAGGCGTTTGCCTACTAGTGCAAGATATTACGAGGCGCATGTTGGAAACCAAGGGGCAAAAGTGGTCAATGTCGGAATGAATGATGCGATTGATGGATATGATTCTGCCCTGCGTAAAAATTGGCGGTGGCAGCTCAATTGCGGGTCGCAGTCGCGAAGATGTTGTTGACGACTTTGAAAGCAAGTGAGCGAGAAGGTCGTTGGAGCCGCACTAATCCTCGGCAAGCCCAGCTACTTATTAGAAGCTCAACTCCGCTATGAAATAGTAATACACAGAGAAGGAAATGTAGCCGATCGGCTGAATGCCCCTCAAATTGCTGGGGCTAACAGCCTCACAGCTGTTGCTGCAGCACAGAGCGCCTGTTGTATAGATATACATATAGTCGGCCATTATCTCAGTCCTTTGAATATTCTTTCTCTCTAGACAAAAGATGTAATTACTTATTCAGACTATCAGATTCCAACATCATCTCTTAAATTCCCACTCCAGGTATGGAATATGTAGTATGTGGTTTCTTCTCCTATAAATTTGACGGGGTTGCGTAGTGGACAGGCTAAGCCACACACATACGCCTGGAGCTTGGGGTTGCGCCACATCTGGAATTCTTCCCCGTCCATCAACCCTTCCACGACAAACTACTTCATCCGTAACCGCAAACCGAATCCAGCCCTCCGTTCCAACCAAGTCACGCCAGCCATGACCTCGCTCGCGGCCTCACTGCAGGCGTCCCTGCCAAAGCCAAAGTACACAGGCGAGGAGGAAGAACCACCGGCCAGGGCGCAGCAACGAGGTCCTCGCGTTGTCGGGCCCGACCAAATTGACGAAACCCAAATTGTCCTCAAGAGAACCGGTCCGCCACCGTATGGCCAGCGCGCAGGATGGAGACCGCGGTCGCAGGAAGACTTTGGAGATGGCGGCGCTTTTCCCGAAATTCCCATTGCACAATACCCCCTCGATATGGGCAAAAAGGGCGCGACGACGAGCAACGCGTTGACGGTCCAGGTTGACGGCGAAGGCAAGGTCAAATACGACGCAATCGCACGGCAAGGACACAGCCAGGATCGAATTATACACACTTCCTTCAAAGATCTCATCCCCCTCCGGCAGCGAGCCGACGCCGGTGAGATCGATCTCTCCCGTCCCGACAAGGACACCGTAGCCGCGGCGACCGAAAAGACGAAGAACGCCCTCGCAGTCCTGGTCAGTGGCGCTGTGGCCGCCCAACGACCCAAGAACATCAATGTCGGACAGCGAAATGATCCGACGTTTGTTCGATATACGCCTGCCAGCCAAATGGGCGACAACTCGAAGAAGCAGGATCGCATCATGAAGATTGTCGAGCGGCAGCGAGATCCTCTGGAGCCGCCCAAATTTAAACACAAGAAGATACCCCGCGGACCGCCCTCACCACCTCCACCTGTAATGCATTCTCCGCCGCGGAAGCTCACTGCCGAGGATCAGGAAATGTGGAAGATTCCTCCCCCAGTCTCCAACTGGAAGAACCCGAAAGGTTTTACCGTTCCCTTGGACAAGCGTCTTGCTGCCGATGGCCGTGGCTTGCAGGATATCACCATAAACGACAAGCACGCCCAATTTGCGGAAGCCGTAAAAATGGCGGAGAGGCACGCACGCGAAGAAGTCCAGCAGCGAGCCCTCATGCAGCAACGGCTTGCAGAGAAAGAAAAGGCTCAAAAGGACGAGAACCTCCGATCGTTGGCCCAAAAAGCCAGAGAAGAGCGCGCAGCTGCTGCCGGGCGAGGGCGCGGGCGAAGACGGTCACTGGACTCGAGGGGTTCAAGAGACTCGCGGTCACGGTCATACTCACGTTCGCGGTCTAGAAGCTACAGTGACTCCAGGTCAGCAGCCTCCCGCAGCGATGACGAGGACGCCGAAATCCGCGAGCGCGAAAAGGCCAGGCGAGAAAAGCTGCGGGACGAAGAGAGGAAGCTTCGACAGAACCGCATGGGTGCCGAGCGCCGCATGCAGGTCCTGGCCCGGGAGCAGGGTCGTGACATTTCCGAGAAGATCGCCCTGGGTCTGGCGAAGCCTACTCAGTCCAAGGAGACCATGTATGACTCGCGCCTGTTCAACCAGTCGAGCGGCTTCGATAGTGGATTTAATGAGGATAATCACTATGATAAGCCGTTGTTCGCAGCGCAGGATGCTATCAGCAGCATTTATAGGCCGCGCGCTAACGTGGAGGAGGATGATCCGGAGGCGGGAGATAAGGAAATGGCCAAGATCCAGAAAACGAGTCGGTTTGGGGAGGCGCTTGGCAAGGGCACGTTCAAGGGTGCCGCGGATGCAGAGGTATGCTTCCTGGGGTTTCGGCCCGGGATAATTTTGTTGAAGATCTCCTCTTGTGTGTTCTGCTTTTCCCCTGTTGCTCTTTTTATAGTTGGTTCTTTGTTTCTCTGCACTTTTCTCGTTTGCTTTGTGACCCTCTCCCCAGCTATCCCGATATCCTTATCCTTTCTTTCTTTCTTTCTTTCTTTCTTTTTCTCTATCTCTCCGTTTCTCGTTCTCGCTGTTATTGTTTTTCTTCCTCTTATTTCCCTGTCTTCCTTTTCACCACTCGTTTTTTTCCTTTGAGGACATTCACGATACAATACTCACATTTCTCTCAATACAGGCCCGCGAAGGACCCGTGCAGTTCCAAAAAGAAGCCGCCCCCGCCGCCGACCCCTTCAGCGTCGACCAATTTCTTTCCGAGGTGGATCAGAGTTCGTCCTCAAAACGAGGCTACGGATTACAGGAAGCGGAGTCCCGTCAGTCAAAACGGGCGCGCGTGGACGACGAAGAGGATTGATGAGCAGGGAGGGCGGAGGCTGGTGGGCGTTTGTATAGATGGGGCCGGGCCGGCATGGTTGAATTTACGAATTCTTGTATGAGCAAAATAATAAGAAACGGGGTGCAACAGCAGAAGCTGGTTAGCTATCCACTGCATGGAACAAACGTCGCCAGGCACAGTGAACGGGCGTGATTTGGAGTTGGAGGCTAGAGAGATACTTCGTTTCGGGCAATTGGCCTACCTACCAGGTACCTGTGTAAATGCCATGTGAACTCCTTCAAATGATGGTATGTATGTAGTTTGACGCATCTTTTGCTCTCTTCTGTCTCTATTTGATCAAATTTCCGGTACCAGCAAAACGGCTGAGACATGTGCCAATTTGCGCTTGCAGGCATATTTTGTTACTTTGATTACACGACGAAGCAACACAAGACTTCGTGAATCGTCAGGCACCAGTTGACCACTTAGGTAGTCCTGACTCCTGAGTCCTGACTCCTGAGTCCTGACCAGTGACCGCTGCCCCACCAAGCATCAGGACAAAGCGTTGCGTCAACTTGCACGTTGCAACTCAACAACCCACGAAGGCCCACAGCGGGTGTGGCGTTGTTAGCCCAAGCAAATCAAAATCTGAAAACGTCTCGGACGCAATATCCGGTCGGCGGTGATCGCCAGCCTGTCAGCAGACAAATAACCCAGTCCTCGTTTCGCTACTCAGTAATAACTACTGGCCCTGACCCTTGAACGCCTTGAAGACTTTGCTCCCAATTTACCTTTGGCCAGCTGGGCACGTCGCCTTCAGCCAGCATTGGCTTTCTCCATCTCTACTCCGCTCGTGTCATGAAGTGACAGACCTGGGCCGCGCGTCTGAAATACACCCATCCCGCCTTGACAACAGAACAACATTCTCCCCCGACAAGGCCATCAAACTTCGCCGCTTTTCCTAATCCACAGCACAAGGGCCGGTGTGACCTAAAAGACTTGGTCTTTATGAATCCCACAATGGCATTCGGGGCCTTCTTCGACACCCGGAAAGCCCTTCTCCTCGCACCACTCGTCTCGTCCTCATGGTCCCTCGTCTACGCCTGGGACCAGCACGTCTTCCTCAACCACCTGACACATCCAGAGCTCTGCCAGCGCAGCAATGCCATCCTCCCCACGTACTGGCGCGTCATGTTCCCCTTGGGCATCACGCAGGTCGTTTCGCTCCTCGGCACCACCACGTGGGCCTCGGTCGGGGCCATAGTCTGGCACAAGGATTTGCTGCAGAGACGGGGCTCGCTGCTGTGGTATGCGGGTGCAGCGGGCTTTGCTGTCGGGCACTTGCTGTTTGCACCGCTGGTCGCACCGCTGATCAAGTACATGATGGATGATGAGGGCGGGAGGCCGCTGGAGAGGAAGTGCGCTGAGCCGGGGGATCGGAACGTCGAGGCGCAGCAGCGATGGTTGGGGTATAATATGGTGAGGCTGTTGACGACGGATCTGGGCGCGTGGGTGTGTTGTGCGGTGGCGGTTGGGAAGACCTTTTCGCTGGAGTGAGGGGGTGGGAGAGGACATATTGTACATCACGTTGTACTACACGGCAAGGCAAAAACTTGGATCTTCTCAATGTGTCTCCCATACCAGCTGTTGGAGGAGTTACTCGTTGTCGCGGCTCGCCTTCAACCCAAAACAACGCAGCAGGTATGCATGGACGAGGGGAGGACATGACCACGGCATTGAACTTGACAGAGATCAGTCATGCGCACTCCAGCTCGGGGACGACTTGCCGCACCTTCTGCAATTCAAGCGACGACGAGGTCGATAGGCTGACTGATCTCCTGGACTTACGCGTGCTTGATCTGTCAAATTGTCTAGCACGCAGATGTCCCGTTGCTTGATTCATACCTTTATTCGCAACAGAGGCTGGAACTCGATGAGTCGATCCTAGAGCAGGCCTGCAACGGCGATGAAGCATACGATGAGCTGCATACGCTGAAACAGAGCCTGTTGCTTTCCGTACAGACTCGATAGGGGGAACCAGGGAATTTCCCTTGGCCTTCTCCTCTTCTCAAGCAATTAATAAATGAATTGAGGTTGTGAGACGGTGCGTGAGTCGTCGCCAATTCTCAGACTCTGACCCACCACCGCATCTGTTCAACTTTGACTTGACTCCGTCCCGCCTTCAATGTGTGATGCTCGCGTCTACACGGTACACTGATACAGGAAAGCAGCAATCGAGAACAAGAAAGGGCACGAAACCACACAACCCATACTATCAAGAAAAGAACCCTCTTACTACAAGGTCGCTGGCTGAACGACGGGCTCGATGTGGAACGTTGAAACAGAGCCCATAACTTTCTTGATCCCGATTCCCCAGAAATAAAACAAGCCTGCTACATTAGGTAGTGCCATGTCACTGCCATCTCCTCAACTGCTGCTACGAGGTATGTAACATTAAAAAGCCACAAATATTACGGAGTACTTATGTACCGGGCCGTTACGGCATTGGCGATCTTATATATAATATAGGGCTCCATCGAGGCGCAGTGCCGCTTGCCATCGCACCACTCTTCTTCGGATGTGAGCCAATGAACGGTCCTAATCTCGCGTCCTTCCCGGCAGGCAACACCAAGTCTACCTACAACCAATTCATTGTGTGCCGCCGCACGGCCTCATGACAATCACACTTTGTTGTTGGATCAACGCGCAAACTTGGCGATGCATCGCACTGACAAAATGGCATGGCAAACGCGTGGTATCAATGGGTATCCGCCTTATCTTGCGTATTGCTCTCAGACAAACTCGGACAATGATGTGCGACGTGCGTCATGTCATGGCGCGGAACAGGCAACGCGGGATGGCTACCAGTGACCACGGCCAGTTGCATTTGATCAACAATTTTGGGGAGTGCCTTGGAAACGTCCCGTCAAAGATTTGATTTTGTGTACAAAGCATAGTGTTCTGTCCCGAGACAGCACTGGCACTGTTGCACGTTCGCTACCGAGTAGGTGGCCATCAGCTGTAGACACCAGATTATTCATTCGCGGCTCATAGCGTCAGCGGCCCTCTTCGACGGCGCACTTTGCGGCTCGACGATTGCTCTTTTTGGGCTTTGGTCTTCCCTCTCAATCGATTTTTATCTACACCAACCATCAAGGCCACCGGAACACAGACGCTCGTTCTAACAAGATAATCGAATGCCAGAGAACGTGCCTCTGATATCGACTTTGCGATTGACAAATCTTCATTTGGGTCAGAATGGCCCCAACACCAAGTGTGGATGATTTGAAGATCCATGATTCGAAGATCCATGATTCGAAGATCCATGATGCAAAGATCCATGAGAATGTCCGGTCTCGAGACCTGGCCCCGCAGAACGAGGATCGACATGAATTTAGCAGAGGTCATGAGCCACGCCCGACGCTCAAACACCCTCGATGGAATCCCCGATTCTGGACGCGAAAGGTCTGGATCGGCTTTGCCGCCATCAACATGATGGCCACCGTCCTTGTTGTTTCTGCGGCCGTTGCGCGGACAAGGGAGGGAAGCTCGTACCCGGATTATTCGCCACTGACGTATACTTTGAAGGATACCTGTACGTTATACCACACTGCCGAATCTTTCCAAGAGAGCTTGACAGAATTTTTGAACCAAGGAAGTTGACACACACATCAGATGCTGGCGAATCCTTCTTTGATCATTTCAACTACAAAACGGGCGACGATCCAAGTACACAGCACACGCAGCCCGCAAGAATCGCAGCTTTTTTCTTTGCTAACTCACATGGCTAGCCCACGGTTTCGTTCACTACGTACCGAGAGAAGAAGCTCTCTTCCGGGTAAGTTTGTACTGTGAGGAGCATCATCACCTGCTATCAAGCTCACAAGGTACAGAATCTCACATACGCCACTCCAAGCACAGCCGTCCTCCGCGTCGACACAGCCGTCGGCCCCGACAGCAAGCCCGACGCATCTACAGGCCGCTTCTCCGCTCGTATCGAGTCCAAGAAGACGTACGACGGCGGCCTCTTCATCTTCGACGTCAAGCACACTCCGTATGCCTGTGGCGTCTGGCCGGCACTATGGCTCACCGATCCATTTCACTGGCCCGAGCATGGAGAAATCGACGTTCTCGAGTCCATCAACGAAGGCAACGACGGCAACGCCATGACCCTCCACTCCACGGATGGGTGCACCATGAGCGTCGAGCGCAAGCAGACTAACCCCTCGCTACATGACGACTGCCATCACAAGGCCTACAAGAACGCAGGCTGCGGCGTCAAAGAGCCCGACGCGACCTTTGGCGCAGCCATCAACGACGCAGGCGGTAGCATCATGGCTGTGGAATGGAGGACTGCTGGGATTCGCATGTGGCGGTTTGCGAGAGATGCGATCCCGTACGATATTACGATTAGGAAGCCCTATCCGGCTGGATGGGGAGCTGCCTCGGCCGATTTTCCCAGCACGGAGTGCGACATTGGGGCGCATTTCAAGAATCACTCCATTGTTGTGAATATTGATCTTTGTGGCGATTTGGTCTCTGAGAACTGGGAGCAGTCGGGATGTAAGTTCCTGCCTGTATATCGCGCGTTTCGAATGGAAGTGACTAACTTGGGGGTGTTGTTTTAGGTCCCAGTACCTGTACCGATTTGGTGGCCAACCAGCCTGATTTGTTTGGGACGGCGTTTTGGGAGTTTGGGTCATTCGAGGTGTATCAGAAGTCCTGATTTGCATATGTCTGAGAAGAAAACAGGATTCGAACGAGTGGAACATGAAATGATGTATGAATTTTCTTTGAAAGAAAGGGGCGGAAGGGGCATAAAATTGTGTGGATTTCCTTTGTTGGGCAGAAGTGTGGATGGAAATCCGCCCGAGGTGCGAATGTGACTACATACATCACACTTGTTTCTCTGTTGCTCGTTGCAATTGACCTGGCTAGCAATCCTTCACTGAATGGAATCGATTTCAAGTTTAACACATATATTTTGAGCATATACGTGTCGAGCTGTCATGAGGCATCGGTAGCAGAATGTCTTGCTCTGTCTAGCTAATGTGCTGCTACCACTTTTGCCTTTGCCTCAATACCGGTTATCATACAGGAAACTTCAAAGAAGTCGGCCCAGGCTGGCCCAGACGGCACGCCTGACTCTCTATTCCACCAAGATACAACAACATGAAGTGGAGAGAAGAAAACGCGATTGCGCTCAATGAACAACGCCGTGTCCCATGCAAGATGCAGTGGAATGAGAAAAGAGGACGAAGATCCGGAAGAAGATCCAGAAATATCACAACACAAAACCCAAACAAGATATAAGTACCGCAACGCCATCCGTGAAAGCAAAGCCGTCTCCTGCAGCAACTCGTACATCTCTCTCGTGATCCGCCATCCCTATAACCACCCTACTCGTCCTTGGGCTGCCTCATCCACGCATCAATAGCAGCACTAAACGCCGCAAAGGCCAAACAACCCCCCGCCACGGCCTGTGGACCCGCATTCTTCGCCAGAATGCCCCCCGTCAGACACCCAGCCGCGACACCGTTGCCTAGATCATTCTTGGCACGCAGGCCCTCGATTCCGCATTCGATTCCCGAGAAGAGCGCTCCGACTTTTCCAAAGTTTTTGGCCATGGAGAAGGACCGCGTGCCCATGTCTTTGAAGCCGTGTTTGAGTTGTTGGCGGAGAGGGAGAGCGGAGAGGGTTTGGCCGGCGCTGTTGGTTAGGGGAGTGCCGAAGGGGGTGTCGTAGGACATCTATGGGGGAAAATCAGGCGTTAGTATGGACGCAAAAGCTTCGTCGATAACGCTGTGTCGTTTATGTGATGCTGTTTCGTTTATTGCTCGGAGCGGAGAGGAAGACACAACGAGGGGGGAGGACTGACAGAGGCCATGAACATGCCAAAGAGGCCACCCATGCCAAAGCCCATCACGCCGGACATGACGGACTTTCCGAAGCAGGATTCCATTGCGGCTTGCATCTTGAATGGGTTAGCTTCATCGCGCTCATGGTGTTGGTTTTGTTCTTCTTCTTGACTGATCGAGATGTAGATCGCGGGATGGGATGCGAGGCAAAGGGGAGAAAACACACAGCCTTGACGTTGGGATCCTGCGCGCCGCCGGGGGTAAGCATTGCGCCACCGCCGAACGATCCCGGGAAGTTCATGGTAAGAGACTTGCTTGTCGGTAGCAAAGTGTATCCCTCTTCTCGTTTCCGGGGTGGTGGGTTTCGGGGAAAAGCTTCGCACGGGGAGCTGGGGAGTTCGGGAAGCGTCGCGGTTTGTGGACTTATGGTGTGGCGGCCGCGTTTCACGATGATAACGTGAAAGCTTCGCCTGCTAGGTAAAACATTTCTGCCGCTTGTTACCGCCTATGATGACGGCATGGGGGGGGGGGGCTCCGCTTGAAGATCCCGGGATTTTGATGGAGATGGCCGAATGGGGAAATTGTTTGCGTGATGCTATTGGTGAGGGCCCCTGGGAAGTTCTCGGCGATCGTCCGGCGGAAAATTGTGATCCCCCTCATTCGCGTTCTCTTCATGCCAGCCTGCACCTGGAAATGAGGGCGACGGAAACAAAAAAGATGGCCGGCAATAAGTCAGAGTCAATCCAGTCACCCATTGGCGCGATTATTTTCATGAGAGAAAATACGTTTTCTTCGACTCATCTAATTCGTCGCGACCGCGATCGATCGCCTGCGCTGGAGGCAGTGCGCCGCGGTGAGGCACATTCGTAAAGGTAACTTGCAGCACTGCAACGGTCGCTGAAGCTGACTTACCAGAACTTCCGCTCCTCTCCTGATTCATATGGGACGATACCAGACTCCAGAGCGCGATGGAAAGCCTGTAAGTCGATCTCATTTTTCGGTACAGATTCCAATCTTCATTGTCAACTTGTGTCATCTTGTAATAGACGGCCCACGGGGTCCGGGGACGCAATACATCTCCAGATTCTGGCAAACCACGAGGATATCACCGGTCATCTCATCTTTCACTCACTACACGAGCCGCCCGAATACATAGAGAAAGAGGATAGTGAACTGCGAACTGGAATGAGAAAAATAATATGTTGCCGTGTCACAAAGCGGGACATGAACCTTCAGGCTTCTTTCGACTCTCGAGCTCGCTCAGAAGGCACTGATGGACTATGTTCAGTGAGGCGAGGCGGATGGGCGGCCGCTGGCGTAAGGCTTCAAGCTCCATATTTTCACTCCTCGTTCTACGGTTACGGCATTCTAGAATCTAATATCTATGGACCACCGTGAGATGACTGACCATGCCGAGAAGCTCGAAACATCATACACGGTACAGAGAGAGTATGATACGTTTCAAAAAGCCCTGTCATGAGAGGTTCCCCGTTCAGTTCAGGAAACCCTTGCAATAGTCATTCTTGCCGGCGCCTCCATTTACGCAATAACTTAAGCAAGATTCTGTACATGTAATGCCTCCATCGGCATTGGAAGTATACAGAGCATTCATTCGATAGATCCGGGGGCACGTGGGCGGCCTGAGCCGCCTCGATTATTTTGGCACGGTCGTAGCCTGTGGTACGGCAAGCATTGACAGTCAGCTGCAACTCCTCCAATCCTATTCCTAGCCTCTAGGCAATTTTGCTTTCGTACTGAGAAGAATCCGAGAAACGCTGCAGCCTGCAGCCTCCTCTTCTTACCGAATCCTGAGAGAGTGTGACCGCAGCGGCGCAGTATACGAGGCCCGAATGCAGGCACCGGCCTGGGCCACAGGAGTGATCGCTATGAATACAGCAACCATGAGGGGTGTGATCTGAACCATACTGAAGCCTGAAGGGAGGTTTGTCGGATTGGGTTTTCTGTCAGAAGTGTAAATTGCTTGTTCTGGTGAAGAGCTTAGAGGTGTGGAACCGTTGAGGCTTGAGCTTATTCTAGAACCGAGCAAGGACCCAGGACACGGGATACGGGAGCGCTGCCGCGAGCTCTCCTTGCTGCGCCTACAGCATGCTGCATGGCAACGACTCAACGAGTTTGAACCTTGAACATAAAACGGTCCGATGAGAGATGGTTCTGCCGCTGCGTCACCAGAGCCGTTTTACAACTAGCCTGAGTCCGAGTCGCAAGTCACGACTCGCATGCTTGTTGGCCTCCTCAAGAGTCAAGACAGCAGGCTCAGTCCTGCCGAGTCTCTATGGTCTGATGTCGGAGCATATGTCAATTATGATAAAATCATTCACACCCTGAGTTGGCCGAAGTCCCCTTGGTAAGTTATGATGTGTACCCGGCCGAGCCGCCGAGCGTTGATCGAACGAATCTCCCGACCAATCCCTGAATTTCCTGAAGATGCCCACATACCGATTACTATCCTCCGGATTGCGTTACTCCAGTCCGACTACATACCTAGAGGCTAGATCTCAGGAGTCAGAAGCATGGCGCAGAACAAGAGATTGAGGATTGTCATAATATTGCCATTTTCTGTGATATATCTTGTCTCAAGCCCTATTACTAGGGTCTCATCGCCTCCCGGGTCCCGAGCGGCGAGTCCTTTCTTCTAATTTATCCATCGCAAAGTTTCATAGTCCCTCATTCATGTATTTAATAGTCATTTGCTACGGGTCACCGTAGAATGGCTGACTATCGGTCTATGCCAAGAAGCTCAAAATTTGGTTGACACAGGGACTCAGGTGATAGGGAGCGTAATAATGCGACACTTCAAAAAGTCCCACCCATCATGAGTATCGTTCATGTTCAACAGTTCCCCGTTCAGTTGAAGTAATTCTGGCAACGATCATTGTTGCCGCCGCCTTCATCCACGCAAAAGAATAAGCAAGCTTCTTTAAATGCAATGTCTCCATCGGCATTGCAAGTATACACAGCATTGCGTTTATATTGCTCGGGTAATAAGGCGGCCTGAGCCGCCTCGGTTATCTTGGCATCGTCGTAACCTGGGGTAAAGCAAGCGGTGACGTGGTTAGTAACTCCTCAAATCCTAGGCACCTTTGAAGTTTGCCTTGAATTCGCTCTGACTCCTGAGGAGAAACGCTGCAGCCTCCTCTTTCTTACCTAACCGTGAGAGGGTGCTACCGCAGTATATGAGGCCCGGAGTGCAGGCACCAGCCTGGGCCACAGAAGTGATTGCCACGATTACGGCACCTATGAGGGGCGCGATCTGAACCATGCTGGTGAGAGTTTTAGTGAGGTTCAGGCTAAGTATACTAGTAGGGAAAACGTGGTGAAGAGGCAAAAGGGCCGCAGGGCCTATTCTAGGGCCGATCGAGGACCTTTTATAGTTGAGTACATGTGTTTGTGAACTTTGTGGACTGTGTCCAATTAGTCTGAGTACTGTGTACAAGTGACACGCTTGTTGGCACTGGCCCCTCCCAGTTTTGTATCACTATCGACCCAGGAGTCAGGACCCTAGGCTGCCTCCTGAGGCCTCCTCTGCCTCTGATTCACGAGCACACTTCAATCTCGATTTGTCACAGCCGGCGGCGCTACAAAGGATGAAATCATGAACATGTTCTAGCAATAGGACCGTAAGACCGTAAGATTAAAGAGCGAAAAGAGAGGGCTGATCTATCACTTACTCAATTGACACACTACCCGTCGGGCCCCAGGCCCCCAGCTACGGCGTCTGCTGTCGGGCGGTGTTCACTGTTGCAAGTGGTGGACAGCGCCTTCTCCACGCCTCACACGATCGAACAATTGATCATTCTCTGGTAATTTTTGATGTATGTAAGAATTCGATCCTGGTTGAGTTATAATAAATCGTGCCGCGCGGCAGTATTGAATCGTTGGGTCATGAAACTTTGACTACCTGCCATTTACTACATAGTCGACATCCGATTCAGCGAACAGGGGAGAAGAGGCATCACTGCGCATCATGGAACCGAAAAAAAAAGGAAAAAAATTAAATTTTGAAACAAAATACACGGTCAACCATGGACGACTGGAGCCAAGAGGCCCAAGACTGTGAAATGCCGACCTCTTTTCTTTGCCAAGCCGCAAGCGCACGCCGCAACCTGCCAAGGCAATTGAAATAATGGGGAATTCGCCAGCCTCGTGCTCCATTGCAGGCTTTAGCTTGAAACGTTGATCTGAGACTTCTGTGTCGGAATTCTCCGATAGAAACTTCACGTATGTACCTACACGCGGACAAGTATGTATGTATGCATGATATCTCTGAGTCGCTCGCTCAGTTGTTGACTTCACAAATTTGCAGGTGGCCGTAGTAATAGTATTGGATCGGGCCAATGTATAGGAAAGTGTATTGGAAAGGGTTTCGAAAATTCGAACAAAACGCAGGTAAAGTGTAGCGAAAAGGATAGCGGGAGGAAAAAGTATATTGTAATTCGTAAAGTCGTGGAGTCGGGAACAGAGCTGCGAGCACCTGTGACCTACTACATGACTCCGTCAGATCGTAGGGAGAACCTCCTTCTCTACGAGTCTACGTGTCACCGCAAAATGACTGACCATGCCAGCAGCCAGAAAGCTCAGAAAACGGTACACAGATAATATGAGACTTTTCTAAAAGTCAAAACTTCACAGTTCTCCGTTCAGATCTACAATCCCATCTCGCTAACATTTCTGCAACAATTTATTCATTATTTTTGCCGCCGCCTTCACACACAAAAGAACTGTGGACAAGCAGGTTTCGTTTCAATGTTCATAAATAAAACTTGAATGTAATGCGTCCATCAGCAATGCTCACCGTTCAGAACACATTGTCGCAACTAAGTTGAACGATCACTCTCGCCGCTGCCTTCAAAGTTCAACAATAAAGGACATTAGGCAAGCTTCTGTATGTGTAATGCCTCCATCAGCATTGCAAGTATATACTATACAAAGACTTGTAGTAATATATCTCATGCATTTTAGCGGCCTTGGCGGCCTTGATTATCTTGGTAACGTCGTAGCCTGAGGTAAGGCAAGAAATGGCGGTGTTAGTAACTACTAACTACTCCAATTCTAGGCAACGTTTCTTTCGTGTTTTTTATCGTTTCGTAAGAGAGCGTCACCGCAGTATGAGAGCCCCGGAGTGCAGGCACCAGTGGCAGCCTGGGTCACAGGAGTCATCGCCATGATCACAGCGACCATGAGGGATGTGATCTGAACCATGCTGAAGAGAGTTCAAGTGAGGGTGGGTATTAGGTATACTAGTAGCGAAATGATTGATGAAGGGGTACAGATTCCAATCATTCCAGAACCGGGTGACGGGTCCGCAGGGCCTATTCGAGGGCCGATCAAGGAACCTTTATAGCTGAGTGCATATGTTTGTGGTCCAATAATCAATTAGTCTGATTCCTAAGTACCTGTGCAAGTGGCACGCTAATGCTGGCTCTAGCTCAGTCACAGTGCTCACGAGTCACCAGTCGGTATATAAGGTATGTAGCACGTATCAATGGGTAGCATCCACGTATACAGTGTTGGTGATCACCAACAGTTAACCAAAAAAGCGACAAGCAAAACCTGGGTCCTGATTAGAGGCCTAGTAAGATTTCAGAGGTGATTCTAATTTCTCGCTGCGGACGGAATACCCCGGTGCTCGCCCTCGGACCTCCTTTTTACAATATACCTCTTTGAGTCTTTCCTCCCGCCATACTTTTTCGCGGACCGCTACAGTTTACTTTCCTTTCGTTACTTTGGAACTCAGTCTCGTTAAATTCCTTTTAATCGGCCAGGTTGAATACTAGGTACTTCTGCGCGGCCGCCGCGGCGTGCACATTGCAATATGATATATCGGCCACATGCAAATTTGTGGAGTCCTCAGATCAACGTTTCAAAACTGCAACGGAGGACGATGCTAGCGAATATTCCTCATCAACTGCCTTGGCTGATTACGCAGCGCGCTCGCGGCTTGGCACAAAATTGAAGGCCGACCTTTTCACAGTCTTGTCTATGATTGGGCCGTTGGCCGTTGGCCGTTTCTCGTCTTTCACAATTTTGTTTCCCCCCTTTTATGGTTCCCTGATGCCTCTTCCGTCGTGAAATCGACTAATAATAATTTATTAGATGTGATGCAGGTGCTCACTGCTTATCACCTTCCCTGTTGTGGTCTTTGCTTCTTCGGTCTCATCTCGATCTTATTATATGTATCTCATCTCGATCTAATCTATGATACCTATTGCTTGCATCATTTCTCTGCATTTTAGTCCGGTTACCGCGACCTTTCGACGAAAAAACCTCAACTTGCAAGCAATCACTTGGACCCGTTGTGTCCCGTTGTGTACCACCAATGGCAACCGATGACAACCACACGTAATTAGCCGACTCACATGTATGCGAAAGATCCTAAATTGAATAAAATCTGTATAATTATAACACGGTGATTGAATGACGTATCATCACGCGGCGCGACAGATAATTGAAGAGGTTTTGTGCATCTTTCGCGTCTCATGTGAGACATAACTATAAGAGCAACAAGCCAAAAATAAATCGAGAAATGTTCTTGATTGTTGACGCATCGCGACAAGATTGATAAGTTGAGATATTAGAAGTACTTTTTTTTTTCATTGGATAAACACTTTGTGTAAGCCATAAGCATCTCGATTGTGCAATGTGCGCTATCGACGGACACTGCCACACTGGTACTGGTGACTGATTATGCTGCCAGCTGCCTTCAGTGTTCACATCGTGGAAAAGTGAAAACAGCTAAAATACTGAACACTGCCAGCTGGCTTCTTGACCAAATGGACACAATATTGACTCTGATGCTCTCAGACAGCAATATAATTATATGGCTCATCGGCTTCACATCTTAATTGGGATAATTGTATTGTTTGTCTCTATTACTCCCTCATAGAGTAGTGGCTTTATATGCCCCAAGTGTCGACACTTAGTATATAATTCAAAATTGAAGCAAGGCAGGAGCGCGAAAACTTTTGCATTTGCCTGACACATTTATATTCTTATGTTTCTCCTGAATTCCTTGATCTCTTTCCTTTGGCCCCAAGCTTCTTCCAAATGAATGGCTAACTACCAAAGGGCAGTGCAATAATCACTCTGACCGGCGCCTGCATCGAGGCAACGATGATCGCAAATTTGAATAGGCGTTACGCTTCCACCGGCATTACAACGCAACAACAGTTTGTCCTTCTGGCTTGCGTAGGCGGCGATGGCGCTCGCCAAGCTCGCCCCCCCCGCGCCTGGAGAAAAGGTAAATGGTGTCAGTACTTCTTTTGACATCAAGAAGAATTGTCGTTAGGAATCAGGCTTCTCTTCTTACCGTATGCCTGGAGCGTAGTAGCGCAGTAATTAAGGCCTGGAGTGCATGCGGCCTGGGCCACAGGGGCAATCGCCATGACCGCGGCGATCATAAGAGACTTGATTCGGACCATGACGAAGGGCTTCGTAGCTTGTCTTGAGAATCTGGACAGTGGAAACTGGAAGTTGGGTTCTGATGGAAGTGGAACTGTGGAAGAGAGGATGGGCGAAGAGGTACCTGGTAAACTTGTAAAGAAGCGGAGAGTCGAGAGTGAGGCCATACCCCAGGGGCCAGGAGAGGCTCGAGGCTTTTTATAGCTATTTGTAGCTGAGCGTCCGAGTGTAGTGTCTTGTAAGAGTACAAGTTGCACGCTTGGCTGTCCTTCTGTTGTAAAATGACGCCTTAGCTCGGAAGTCGTAGCTCAGAGGCTCAGAGCTGGTAGTACCGTGTGCGTAGTAGCGTACTACGGAACAATGACAACTTGGTATCGATTAGTACGAAACGAACATCGCCAAGAAAGAAACAAGTACGGCTTAGAGTAGAATCACTAAGTCTATCAGTCTAAGTATCATTTCCGATCTTGTTGCTCCCGCCCCATTTACATATGATTTAGTTTCAGTTTCCTGAATCCTGAGCCGATCCACCGAAGTCTGTTCCGGCCGGCGGCGTTCCAATCCACGTGGCACTGTGCACATGGATATGGCGAACGATTGAGCTTTTCTTCATACAGTATGTTTGTGATTGAGAGATGGCAAGCGATCGCGTTCTTCCTCCATGAGAGAGCCATGAGTAAAATTTTAATGATTGAGTTGTCAACTTGTCTTTCCCTCCCTCCTCTCGCCTTTCTCTTTTAATTCCTTTGTATTACACCTTGCTCCATTATATTCTTCTTCTTGTTAAAACTCTCCTTTCCTTCTAAGTTCTTACTTGCCTTCTTCCAGAGCGATTAAGGTCGGCGTACATGATTTTCCATGCATCGGTTGGCGACATGCGTAATCGTTGAATCTGCAAGCGAAAGATCTCGTGTAGCAGCACGGCGCACGCGCCATTACGCATCGGTCCTGGATCGGAGTGGAGCTTCTACCTAGAGGTTAAAATATCCTGTAGAGTAACTTCAAGTTATAATGCAGGAGACTCAGATCAACTGTTTTAGAATGCATTTGGAGCACTGAGACTGGTCAGTGATGGCCCATAGTCATACCTTGGCAGGTGACAGGTCGGGTCGGCTTGGCAAAAGTCGGCATGACGGTATACTTTTCAGGGCTTTCCGGGACCGGGTCTCGCAAGTGCCGCAATTGTGGTAACACAGGTGACACAATTTTTATTCCTGACTCTTTAGGTCGTGCATCTGACGCCTAGATATGTAGCTACATAGCACGTATGCAACACCGCGACGCCGACCATGATGAAACAGAAAGAAACGGCGGGCCAATAGACCTAGAACTGGCGCACGCCGCAATGTGTATCAATCACTAGACTCTAGTCAGTGGCAAGTCACCACCATGTTGTCAAAAAAAAAGCAATAAAAGAAGAAAAAAGGGACACATCGAGAGATAATTGTACACGGTACGATTGCACTTGAAGCTTGGAGCTGAAGACTTTGTATGACCTTGTGAGTTGTCCCTCCCAATAGTTGTTCCAGCTTGTCTCGCTTGGCGGCGGTAGCCGTTCGATGTTGAGCCCGGCTACAGTTGGCCGTATCTCGCAGCCCCCGCGATCTTCGATCCCTCCCGGCCGCCTTTTCTTCTTGTTTCAGCTTTCAATTAGTGCGCATGTAATCATCCGTGGACCGTGGCTCATCAATCCCATTCTGGCATATTCTTTCACCGATCCTGAGCGGTGCTCACTCGGAGTCACTGCTGCCCTCGTGGGCAGATTTCTGAATCCTGGCCAGTGGCCATTGCGCAGGTTCATCATCAAGATTCAAGACATCAATGCACCCATTTTCATTATTTTGATCACGTATTAAGTACTGTTTTTGCAATATTGATCGGATATGAAACTATGAATATGATGTATGCAGATTCCAGAGAGCATAAGACTTTTAGGAATAGCAATAGTCCCTGTAGACTGTATTCTGCCATCAAAAGTTGCAGAAATCGTTCTGGTTGGAGCCGGCGTCGTAACATCCCTGCGGGCAAAACCGATAACCCGTAATGCTTCCATCGGCGTTGTGAGTAAACAGAACATTAGCGCTAACATCCGGGGAGACGCCCAATTTCCTGGTGGCCTGCGCTATCGCTGCCTTGCTGTATCCTGTGGAAAGACAAGAAAAGGTACGTATGAGTTCCAGGCAATCCTGCTATCGCACTAACTTGAATCCATTCCCTTACGAGCCGACAGTCACAAAACCGTTGACGAATTGCATGAGCTATGACACTTGAGTTTGCATTGCAAGCAACCACCATTTTGGACATATTCTCCAGGCCAACGCAGTGCGGCAGAAAGTCCCAGACGGCCTGATTGATCGCTGCCTGCAGGCTGCCCGTGGTTTGGAAATTGGTACAAGGCATGTATTTTGGCCCTTCATTCTCGACACTTTGTGTTTTCGCACTATGGCCATTTTGGTACTCTGCCACTGACAGTGCAGCAGAAGCAACGGAGGCCTGGAATGCAGCCAGATTGAGCCACAGAGGCAATCGCTACGACTATGGCGACCGTGAGGGTTATAGAGCCATGCTGGGGAGAACTCGTAACTGTAGCGCACCGATGGATGGTGAAGAATTAAAAATGCTGGCCGTCTGGTCAGGTAATTTGCCGAAGGGGGGAACCGCTTCCGCATAAGCGGCACAAAGTCTGACTGAACTCGTTCCCGTTGGTAGAGTTGAGTTTAAGTTTGCGTCAAGTGGCGTGCCGCCGCTGTCAATGTATCCGCGTAAGAGGGGTCATAGGACGTTTCGACGTGTTATGTTTGAGATCTCCTTTGTCAAACAAATGACCCAATGCTTTGCATGATGCAGGAGCACATGAGGCGCATGTTTCGGGGTACATCCCCAGCAACGAAATGACTTCGTCTCATGGTGCTTTCGGCAAAGGCGGCTGCACACCTCTTGATAATAGAAATTGCGACAGATTGCGCTCCATTCGTGAGAACTGCAGACATTTTAGTCAGCACAATGTCAGCAACACTGCAAACATTCCAATCTTTTTTTAACAAAAACAGCTGTGCGTTGGATAATACACATACAATACTCTTCTGTCGCATAGGCACCACGCCATCCTTGATCCAGAACCCCCAACCACCCATCATGTTGGCCAGCATCATGTCAGTCGTCAATCGATCCCCCACGACGGCAACGTGAGATGGGTCCGTCACGCCGGATTCGGGATGCTCCTTAAAATAGGCCATGATCTGGGCGCCACAGCCTGGCTTTTTAACAGAGTGCGACAACACATGGATACCTGTGCTCTTCTCGACAAGTGCGGCTTGCTTCAGGTCCCTGTCCCAAGTGGTCGCACCCGATGTGTTGGAGACGACAAGTAGCTTCCGCCCAGGATACGCGCGCTTCAGGTCGTCAAAGTGCTTCTGGTATGGCCCGTAGACCTCTTTCGCGTCGGGATAGGCAAAACAGTCATCTTTGTCGAGGACGACGGCGCGTATGTCTGATCGGTGGCCCAGCTGGGCGAGGCCCTTGTCCAGTGGTATAGGCAATTCATTGAATGTCGAAACGGTGTAATGCGGCAGGCAGATGCTAGGCTTGAACAAGAGCCTCGTGGCATGAAGCGAGGCGGAAAGATTGAGATTCATGTTTTTCGGGTCTGGTGCGTGACGCTGGTCGGAGCCTCGGAGGACTAGAGTCGACCAGCGGCGCAAAGTGAAGTCAATTGAGCTTACGTAACAGGTCATGTCCGGACTCCGGACCACGGATAAGTCCTCCATCCACAACTTCAGCGTCGTTCACCTCGAAATGAAGCGTTTGTTCATTTGCAACTTCTTCCGAAATTCCGGCGCGTGCCTCAGGTGATATTCTTCATCTATATGGGTCCACGGACACACGGAGTACAGAGGCATAAATACTGCCCGCCATTGCACGAAAAATGCAGTGACACGAATCTGTGCCAGGACGCGCCAAGAGGTAGGCCAAACAATCCTCACTTTTCCAGCCTCACGCTCTCCAACCCGAAGCGAATCGAGGCGAGTCTTCCGTCGCGGCCCTACGCTGCGCTTCGGGGCGAAGGAAGTACTCGTCCGAAAATAATAGGCAAAGTTCACACACGGAAGGTGCGCCTCCGCTGACGCTTCAGCACACCTTCCTTCAGTTTTGCCTAATAAAAGCTATTACAGTCAAACCCCGATATACCGATATTTCGATATAATGATGGGGTTTTGGTTACTTTTACGTTCTAAGGTCTTTGAACTCAGCTTCGGTGGAACTGAGCGCAACCAAAAAATGAACCGGTTAGCTCGATCCCGGACAAATTCGATCCCAAGAAATAACTTGGGCTCTCCAAGACGCTTCAGCTCATACCGACGCTGAAGGTCTGACTAATTTCTACGGCCGATCGGGGACCGGGAACCCTTCATAACTGAGTCATCATTTATGTATGTGTTTGTGGGCAGTGGGCACCAAGTTGCAACAAATGATGTTGATCACGATTCACAGTCCTGACTCCTGACTCGGAACTCCTGAAGGCTGAGTCCGCATGTACGTGGAGTTTCTATCGGAGAAATTACAACACAGGAGTCTCAGATCAACGTTTCCAAGCTGCAACCAAGCAAGTAAAGCAAACATTTTCATTAATCGCCCAATGCCTTGACAGGTTATGCTTGGCGCAGCTTGGGCGGCTTGACAAATAATAGAGGTCGGCGACTCGGGAGTGACTCGGCACCTGCCATCGGGCGGCCGGCCTGTTCATAGTCTTGGCCCGAGTCAGCCATGACTGCCAGTTGGCCGTGTCTTGTGTTTCACACTCTTTTTTTTTTCCTTTTTCTGGGTTCATTGATGCCTGTTCTTCCCCTTTCGCGATTCGCTAGTCCGCTCGTGGAAATTCTTGAACACTAAATGGCAGGACTCAGGTTGTCAGAGTTTCATGGCCCATCGATTCCAATATTGCCGCAATTTCTTAAAACTCGGCCGACATCGGTTTATCATATACATCGAAGCGACGAAGATAACTATGTAGTATTATCAGTTGTTCAATTGTGTGAGGAGCGTAGCAGCCTGGGCCCTGCAGGGGGTGTTGCGGCCGTAGCTGGGGTAAGTGTGTGTCATTGAGTAAGTGAAATGTGATTGATCAGCCCTCTTTCTTTGCTCTTACGTTCTTGCTCCTAACAATATCCAGATTCTATGTAGCGCCGCCAGTGGTGACAACTCGACATTGTCACACGTTACTATTTACACCACCTCATATTTCTATTCGTACCACCTGGCCCATTAATTTCCGTTTTCGCTCGACCTTTTTTCGTCGCGCCGTACACCCAGCTACCGGCCACCGCATTCTACACATGGCAATTGCACACAGTCTTTTCTTCCATGCAAATCCTTTTCTTCAACAAACGAGATGAGCTCCAACGAACACGCAAGCTTGCGGCCAAAAACGCTGAAGGTTACGCTATGCCTGCTCAGCAATCATCCACAGAAAGAATGTCGCATACCTCATACATTCCAGACTGCCGCAGTCGACTCAATCGAACCCGTTCAATGACCTGATTATACGGCTCTTGCAAAGACTTTGTCGCGATAACGGCGCTGCTCTCGCCAATAATTTAGCAAGCGGGAAGCTGCAAGGATATGGCGACACGCATATGGAGTGATTGACGGACACTGGACATCAGTGACGGCATTCAACTGAGCACACATGATAATCATACGCCACACGTGGGAAATTTCGGTATTAACACCGTTACTGCCCGACCGGCGACCTCTGCCTAGAAGCCTGGGCTCTGCACATTAGTACGAAGACAGTGTGATATATGCTGCAAAGGTGTCAAATATATGTCTGTATTCACCAGTGACCAGCGAAAAGCTAAAATCCTCATTGCTCAATGCTCAATAGCAGAAATCGCTTCTGCCGCGGCCTCCATCAACACAAAGCTTGACGCAAGTCCTATTTACTGTCACACTTTGATCGTCGTTGCAATGGAATTTGATCTTGTTTGCTGGGACCGAAGGTTGGTTCAGGAGGTCAATCGCCTGCTGGAGCTTCGCAGAGTCGTAGTCTAGAGAAAGGCAAGCATATTAGAATTCAGTTCGCGATCTTCGGCAATTTGTTGTCGCATATACACCAACGGCTTTCGCATCACGGTCCACGGAGAGGGTTTGCTTCTTACTATATTTGACGAGGGTGTCGTAGCAGTAATTGAGGCCTGGAGTGCAGCTACCACTTGTTGCATGGGGCGTAATCGCCGCGAGTACGGCGATCATGAGAGATTTAAGCATAACCATGATGGCAATTCGTGTTAAGTCTGAGTGTATATCAAGCGGGAATTGGGGCTGCGGGCATCAGAGCTTTGGGGCTAGTAACTAGTTCTGGGCCTTGGGAGCCAGCATTGAGCAAGAGCCTTTATACTTATAGCTGAGTGCCTGACTCCTGAGGTGTTGTAGTGTAACTGTGTCAGTGGTCACACGGGTGGTAATATGTACATCTATGATCTGGCGTCTCAGACGCCTAGCCGATGTCTTACTGCAGCGATATCATATATGATATATCGACATCGACATCGAGACTATCTCTGAGCGCACATGAGCCATTGTTTTATTTGGCGCATTCACCAGGAAGCAGATCCAGAGGGGAGAACTCAGAAAATCGCAGACCTCAGACATGTTGGTCTGAGGTCCATGTATAATTCGACAGTAAAATGGGACATGAGACTAGAGCATTAGGACGCCGATGGGACATTGTAGGCGAGAGTAGTGAGCACGATCATTCGCAAGTTCGCAACCAACTTCCAAGAACAAAAATCCCAAAAAAGAAATTGCCAAGAGAACCCATCACCGAGAAAAAGCAGTTTCCTCCAAAGTTCCTAGTACTCATCAATCACATGTCATGTTTGGCTTTGCGGTTCGCCGGTTTATAGTGCCGAATGATCGAGGCTATCACTAATCAGGTACCATGGCGCCGGGCGGCAATGGGCATGGCCCATTAGTAGTTGCTGATCTTGTCATATGAATTGTCTACGATTCTGCCAATTCATGAAACATAAATCATAGTTTATTACCGTGCATCGTAGATTCATAAGAATTCAGTGTTCACTGAGTATGTAGTCTCTCAGCCTGAGCGGGGGACGCACACATCTCCGTCCGGCGTTTTAGTTCCGAGACAGAAAAGACCCCCTCAGCGGCCACTGCCAGCCAGCCTCTTTTCTCCCACTTCCTTTGCTTTTCTTCTGCTTGCAACTTACTTTTTGTTTTCTATCGAGTCCCGTTTCACTCTCCTTTGTTTTTACCCGATCGAATCTGGAAGTCGATATAAATTACACGACTTGTGACGACTACAATCTACACATACTCCCGGTTCCCGAAGTATCGGCCACGTGCGAACTTGTGGAGTCTGCAAATGAACGACATTCTGCAGAAACTCAAAGTCAAATATGTGGTGCAGTCCGCGTGTAAGTGGATTCGCCGTTATAATTTATTTAGGTGTGTAGGTACATACACGATGATACATGATACAACCTGATAAATCATACCCATGTACATGCCTAGATCGAGATGCTGGAGTCTGGAGATCCATACAGAATCACTGATCATGCATGGTCACCATGTGCTAGCGGCTTTCTAAATTTCTCCCTTTCTTTCTTAACCTGACAAGGCTCGCGCCGAGTCGCCGACGAGCTTGGCATGGTGATATCGTTTCCAACGTCTTGCCCCGAGGCCGCTATGGTTAGAACTTAGCCGTGTCTCGCACATCATCAGCAATCCGAGCCTCCGAAGACCTAAATCGTATGTAGGTACATATGTGCATAGTGATATATGTAGTCTTCGTTTCAGTTTCAATGAAGGCCCCGCGGTGCATCCAAGCCTGCAGGTACTTCTCCGATCCGATCCTCGATGCTGCGGCCTGCCGCGTGCGCGTGTCAGGCGACCGATCTGTGTAACGTGTTAGACATGTGCCCTCAAGTTGGACTAATTGACATTTTGCAAGACAGGTGCTCAATGCTCATCGCTCATATGATGTCATATCCTCCAGTTTGTTTTACTACATAGCTCGATCTGGCCAAAATGCCATAGGTATGTATTCGATTTTTATCTCACACTGTGGCAGCATAACCGAGACATGATTCAATGAATGATGAGAGCCGTGTGCGACATACATAAATGGAACGTTGAGATGCACGTCCCATGCTTTTAACCCCACCAGCAATGATCATCATTGCCGGCGCCTCCATCGACACAGTGACTTCTGCAAGCATGAACCGGGAAGATACTTCCATCGGGATTACAATTCACCAAAAGTTCGTTCTTCTGATCCATGGTCAAACCCTGGTCCAAGACGGCCTGCTCGATCTTCGCTTCGTCGTAGCCTGGCGAAATGGACAGCATTAGTACTTTGGCCCTCGGGCTTTTCCTTGGAGCAAACGTGAACGGGTTTTTTCTTACCGTATCTTGAGAGGGTGGTGGCGCAGTATTTGACGCCTGGAGTGCAGCCTTTGGCCTGAGCCACGGGAGCAATCGCCGCGATCACGGCGGCTATCAGAGAAAAAGCCCGAACCATGATGAAAAGACTCGTGAATCGTGATGAGTCCGGGTCCCGGGACTATTCGAAAGGTAGATTGGTGTAGAGATAAAGAAGGGCAATATGGTATACATGGGGGAGCTGAATGTGGTCCTTATATATCTTTGTTTCAGTGTGTGGTCTGGCCTGAGTAAAGTCGCACGCTTCTCAAATATCCTGGCATTTAACGCTTCATGCGGAACACCCAACGCATAGCTATTCGCTATTTGTATCGGTCAATGCTATTGCCACACGGTAGAGCCGCCGGGGACAGGCGTAGTACGCATATATGAAGCGAGGCTAGCCGCTTCTTTGACAACCGAGCAAAGCTGGCAATGAGGACTGTATATTGCCTCAGTCCTTGATCTGAGACAATCGAGATTGAGATATCCCCCCTTGCCTTTAACTGTTCTTGTTCTCTTAGAGAAAAGAGAAGGGAAACTGTGGATCACATAGTGCCAGTATCGAAGACGTGATACTGTACACTAGACACCAACAAAAGAGAGAGTCAACGA
>SRRH01000321.1:0-31885 GCA_018361025.1 Claviceps aff. purpurea | reverse complement strand
TGTTTTGTTTTTCGAATACACGAATTGAAATGTATGTATGTATGTATCTTGTAAGGTGACTGGGCCAGCTAAGTACCTATGTGGAGCTAGCGTGGGGCTACACTACGCTAACCAATTTGGGTGGCCCCACAGGGTCAAATACCTAAGTCCCACAGGGTCAAATAACTTCTCCCAGCTCCTGATACGTTCCTAACGTAACCAAGGTTCTTTGGCCTGCGATGCTATATCCGTGTTTGGTGTACCGTTTTGTGAAGACTACTCTTTGTCCTCCCAAGAAAATTCCGAATTCGACAGAATTAACAAGAAGAGCGACGGCAACAACGAGGTTCAAGAAAGAAGAAAAGAAGACGAAGATAGGAGCATATATACGCCATTCCGACCAAGCAGCCATACCAGCAACCTTCCTCCTCCTCCTCTCCGCATCGCATTCCACGTCACAGCTCTGAGCTCATCTCACCTTACATCTGATCTCACCTCCCCTCACATCTCACATCTCACATCTCACCCGCGCACACCAAACCACCCAACCCATCCATCTCACCATGGCTCCCGTCATCTCCCCTCCCTCCCCAGCCCGCCTCCTGGCCCCCATCCTGCCCGCCCTCCCAGCCGCCGCCGCATCCCCCCAACCCGCCCCCCAGGTCCTCCCGCTTCTCTCCCCAATCCTCCGCCAACGCGTCCAACTGCTCTCCGGCCCCGGCTCCAGCTCCGGCCCCAAACCCTGGCTCCGCCTCCTCTGCTACGATCCCGCCAAGGCAGTCCGGCTCGCGGACCTGGTGAGCGGGCCGACCCTCGAGCCGCATCCCGTATCTGGAGAGGTAGAAATCGACTGGGACTGCGATGCGGAGACGCGGTACCGGCGGTTAGACCAGGAGACGCTGCAGGCACTGGTGGTGTTATCGGAGGTTGGTCTCGCCTTCCAGCTAGTATACTGCCTTCACGATGAGGAGGGCATCGACGGGGCCAACGGGTGGCGCATCGGAGAAGTCACAACCGTGGAGACTTCTTCACCGTTTACGCAATTTGGGGGCGCGGCAACGATATCGGAGGCAGAGCGTCTATATGATGAGGGCGGTTCTGGACGCAAAGATGCTTCTTCGAGGGGGGGGAACGATGGGGGAGTGCTGCAGAGGGATGTCCAGGAGGGTGGCAAGAACAGCGGCAGCAACAAAAACAAAAACAATGATACCAAGGACGGGAACAATGGTGGTACTGGTGATGTTGCGGTGGACGAAAACGAGGACGACGACTACTGGGATCTCTACGATAAGACCCCCGCGCAAACACCCATGGGAAAGCACCGCTCACCTGCTCCGGTACAAGCCCAGGGGGGGACGCCCTCCGCTGCAGCTGCGGAAGATGCCTATTTTGCGCAATATGCGGATGTGCAACCTGCGATGGATAACCATGATCCGGATGAGGAAGCTCAGGCGCAACAGCTGCTTAATGTGAATGTGGCTGGCTCTGTGGCCGCGCGGGCACCGACGGAACGTGAACCTCCGACTTTGCAGCAACCGCATCCTGACTCGCCGACTGCGTCTCCTGCTGCGAATACGATTGCGCATCTGGAACAATGCGCTGGGAATCAGACGCGTAATGAGTTTAGTGTGAAGCAGCATATTAGTCGCACTATAAGGAGCTTGGCAATGCTTGCTACGGCGAGTGGGATTGATACTGAGGAATTTAGTAGTCTGGTGAAGACGGAGCTGGAGTTGCTGAGTATGGTGGATGAGTAGGTCTCGTGGGATCCTAAGATGGGAGATGGACTTTAAAAGAGGTGTTTGACCATATGAAGAGCATGATAGAGATGGAAGAAAGAGTCATCAGCGTGGGCACTGACTGGCATGGAGAATGGGGGGGGTTTGTTTTGGCTACAGTATTGAAGCATGTGTTGTTATATTGCGGCTGGAGAAGCAAGCATATTCCGGCTATCTCTTTTCTTTTAGCTTTGCTTTTCATTTTGCGTCATCTGTCTGGGTCTTGTACATATCAGCCAAGTTCAGCGCTGATGATCCGTATCTGTTTGTTCTATTTGAAGGGGTTGTATTAAAACACAGACATGGCAACTTTCTTGTGTATACTCATTCTGGGGGAAAAGTGGTTAGTACACTGTTTGCCACTCTCCGTGATCAAACTGGGTGCGCATTTCTCACCCTACTTTATGCCAAGGCGGCGTGGATTTGCCTGGGACATCCGACGAGCGTTCATGTGTGAATACGTATGTACACAGGTGCATCCTCTTTGTCCGATGAAAGAGGCGTGCTCTTTTTCGGTCCAAGATACGCCAGCGAGCCTGCGAGGCCTCCCGGTAGTCCCAGGACCCCGCCAGGCAGTCCCAACTTCTAAGCATGCCCAGTGCCGTTCCAGTTCGAGTTCTCCTAGGCGTGCAAGTAAACCCGTTTCGTAATCCATTCACTCATTGCATTCATCAAATCGTTTCGTCATAGCTTCGTCCTCCCTCACTGCTCAAGAACAAGGCTATCCAAAGCCATCCGCGCCGACTCAACAAGCCTCACGCAATCCCTCTGATCCTCCGGAATCGGCGCACAATGACGCACCAAGTACTTTGACTGCCTCGGGACCCTCCCCGCCTTCACAAGCTGATCCATCATCTCATGACGCACCCGAGCAGTCCGATCCAGATGATTCACCACATCCTTCAACCCCCGTTGCAGATGCCGTCCCGTGGGCGACTCACCCGTCTTCCCGCCCAGCCCATAGACATCCAATTTGAGGATCGACCGCACGGTGGCTTGCCACACAGCTGGTTCGAGAGCTTTGTTATCGTATGTTTTGAGGGCAGAGCATGAGCCTTGCCCGTCCAGGACATGTCCCCACAGGCCGCCAATGTCCTTGAAGGAGAACAAGATCTGTCGTTTGCTTTCTATGGCTGAGTCTGTTTCGCTATCAATCATCTCGAGGATGGTGGCGTAGGCGTTGCACGCAGAGGGGACGAGTGCGCCGAGGTACATCATGTTTTGGAGGGCCTGTACAGGGGGAGGCTGGAGGGGGTCTCGCAACAGCCAGTTGGAACAGTAGGGACAGTCGAGGACATCTTGGGCGACTTTGGTGGCACTTCGCGTTGCTCTCATCGCGGAGGGCACGTCGTAAGGGAGGTGATTCAGGGACTCGATCGCCAAGTACAGTGATGAGAGACATCCGCATGAAACGTGGGTAAAATTCCGCGGCTGCTGGATCGCTGGTGTTGTGCCAGGCACGGTGCTTAGTACAGAGGGAGGAGTCTCCTCTGAAGGCTCTGGAGGGTGAACATGTGTTGATACGCATTGTTGCAGGGAGTCGCTGATGTCCTTGGAGATGAACGACGCGCTGAGTTCTGGCTCGTTGAAGTCGATGCCCTGAAGAAGCTCGATGCCGGTGCCTGCCGCGCCTGTGCCATTACTCAGAAAATCCAACGGAAAGCAACAGTCCCCGAGATTGTCATTGTCGGATGCAAAGATATCAGACGGATACGGATGTTGAGGAAAAGTGTAAAGCGCAGGACTGGCAATATCTCCAAAGTTGTCCGGCAGCACACCCAGGTAGTTTAGGGACTCGTCCACCTGGGGCAAAAGGTCCAAGTCTCGCACAAAGGCAGTCTCCTCGGCGCTATTCCACGGCACCGTCGAGCCACCATGTGATGGCCTCGGAGACTGCGAGGCTATCGTCCCAATGTCCGGCGCAGGAGGCTCCGTGGCAGCACGACGCTTCCGGGGTCGACCCATGGGCTTCTGGGCTGAGTAGACACATGTGATTCCCTCGTGCGTGCATCTTGCACAGCCACCAGGGTCTTTAGAACAAGCTAGTTTCCTGCTTCCTGCGCGTGGTAAGCATATCGAAACCAGTTTGTACCGCCCTTCCCGCGAGACATGTCTCCTATCTCCGTAGTTTCGGTGGCAAAGCAGCATGTGGAAGGGGACGGGCCGACTTACGACACTCATCACACGCGCGATGTTTAGTGGGAGGGCGGGCATGGGATGCACGTGTTGCGCTCGACGTCATGGCTGCTGGTGCGGATGCATGTGGATGACGGGAGGATTTGACGGAAGATATTGACGGAGGAGAGCTTGGCGCTGCGGCTTGGAAGTTGGTAGCTTATGATGGTGAGATCTGCCGAGGCGTGATGCAGACATCGGGGACTCGGTCGGAACCGTTGCGGTGGGGCCTTGAGCACGCTGTGCAAGGGTCGCGAGTGACATTGCAGCACTCGCGAGACATTCCTCTTCCTGGACAAGCAGCCGTCACCGAGCAGCCAGATTGAGTATTACATGGTGAAAAATACGGAATAGTATATACGTACCTACATAGGTACTAGCTGTACGGAGTTAAATTGAATTCCTTGGCCTGAGTCCTGAGTCCTGACCCGTGTGAATTACTCCATGAACCCCAGACCGCAAAACATCTGGGCAGTATGTATGTATGTACATTAGGTACATGCCAAGCTCGCCGCCGCGTGCGAGTCCTTCAAAAGTCAGAATTGTTTAGGTAGGTACTCTATGTAAGTACGGCTAGATTCATATCTAAACTACATACTCATTACGTACCTGTTTCTTTAGTTTGCGGACAATAGATTACATCGGATCTTGCATAGCTCAACTAACAGACCACCGTAGCCCGTGGACGACCCTTGCAAGTCCCGGCACATATGTACCTACATAGGTGTACCTAGCGAGGACGCTGCACTGATTGGTGAGCGTACCGCTGCGTCAATATCAGGAGGAGCCGTGGCGCTTGCAGCTTCGAACTGCCAGACGATAGACCTCATGAGTCATACGGTATACCAATGGGGCCTTGAGCGGAGCTGAATATGAAGCAGTTGAACTGTTGATAACCTAGGCAGGTAAATATGTACATCCAAAAGCGCTTCTGTCTCTGGTGGTCGCTATTCCGTGAATGATATGTACTTCAAAATATCTGACGGCACGGCGCACCTCGGCATCTGCCCCTCCCCTCCACATGGTACTCCGCGATAAGAGCCCTGTCGACTGTGATGCCTCCACGGCCACTCAGTCATGCGATGAGATCGACGGACCGCACGGCAGATGGGTCGATGAACGATGGCCGGAAGCCGGAAGCATCGGATCGCGGACATTTCTTGCGCTGTAGCCACATCATGGAACAAAAGTTAAAACGTTCAATTCAAAACATTGGGACCCCGCGGCAGCCTCCCGCTTGCCGCAGCTAAATACCCCACCTTCACAGGCGCTATGTAATTCGTTGTCCAAACTTTCTACAGGTACATATGTACTCCGTACCTACATACCTAGGTACATACCTTTTCTTGGCTCGGTTGATCCGTGAGTCACTCCGACTCACGTCACGTCACGTCGGGCAGTGGGCAACGCCGACGGGCGTTACGCGTCGCCCGAATCCGAAGTTTCCTCGTTCCGCTTGAAACACCACCAGTTCTCTCGTGGGGGAGAAAACACTTGACAGAAACTCCAATCAATCTCCATCATTGCTTCTTCTTCTTCTCCCTAAGCATCAACGTTCCAATGCATGCACCTCCACAGTCCGCCTCTGCAACTTTGCTGCATCACCCCAAACCATTCACATCCGATGCCTCTCACCACCAGTGACCACAATCCGATACATCACACGTCCGATAACGCCGCGCGTATAATCGTACTCCGTAAAAACGAGGAATAATTTACCTACCTCCCCTGTTCAGAAACGCATCCATGCACAATATTTTCTTTCCCCCCCCCCTTCTATGTACCCAATTGTGTTCTCCATGCCGGCCGTTCCCTGGTCTGATAGTCCCTCACTGGCCCGTTGATTGACCCTTTTTATCAGGAGCATGGGGCCCTCATGCGCTGTAACACAGCATTTGGTAGCACTGCAAAAACGCAACTTGGCGGCCGATCGTGCACCACAGACCGAGACCACGGGACTTGTGGGCAAACAAGAAAGAATAAAAAAAGAAAACGCTTATAAGTAACACCCGCCTCAGCTTCTATCTATCTCTCTCTCTCTCTCGAAAAAAGCCCAACCAACAACAAGGGCCGTTGTCATGGCATCTTGAGGAGAACAAAAACCCCAACGCGTTTTTTCGCCACCGCCACCGCCCGTCGCCGCCGATATCCTTGAAAGATAAACCGCCCGTCCCCCTCCCAACCATTCAACGTCGTTCCCAACATGGAGCGCCTCGAAGACATATTGCGTGTCGAGTATCGCGACTCCTTTCACCGGGCTCTACAGGATGGTACTGCCAAGCCGTTCCTTTTCCCGTACAGCATGCTGGGCACGATGATCTTGCCTGCGCTGTGGCTCACCATTCCGCACGTTTCTCGGCCATGGGTCTATCAAACGCGGTGGGCGGTCCTGGCCTTTGTGGTGGTGTTCAATGTGCACGTTATGCGCGTGTGTTCGAGTACCAACTTTGGATGTGCCTACTCAGGTGGTCTGTTTGCGGCCTGGGGCATCATGCAGACCTTGGGGATGCTTGTCTGGAAGCGTCCGCAGTTTGAGGCCGCGAGGGTGGTCAAGGTGACCAAGAAGAAGAAGGCAAAGTCGGAGGCTGAGGCTGAAACTGAGACTGAGGCTGAGGCTGATCTTGAGGCGGAGGGGGTGAATGGGGGCCATATACACAAGGGCACGGCAAATGGCCACAATGGCTCGATGGGGCAGCAGGGTCTTAGGCTTCGGAATGGAGTCGCGAATGGATCGCTTGAGAAGGTGGCTCGGCCGGAGAGTATGAGCGAGGAGGTGGAATATAGATGGCAGAAGTTTCCTGCAGAGGCACCGTTTTTGGATCGGCTGGGCTGGGTGCTGGACTTGATGACGAGTCTTCGAGGAGCAGGTACGTCCGTCATGGCATTTTGTGTGATACAATTCTTCGTTTTGACCCATTTTGTCTCGTCTTTTGTTTTAGGGGGGGGAATTTGTCTACGTTTTTCTCATCATGCTTCTGATATCCCCCTTCCACAAAACCACATACCACAAACCTAGCTTTGAGCGATCATACTAACACAGAAAAACAGGCTGGAGCTACAGCATCAACTCCATCCCTCGTCCCACCATCCCCCCCATCATACACGACAATGCAAAAGTAGACATCACATCCATCCCCCTCCGCACCTCTAGCGGATTCACTCACGCCGCCACCGAACGCGAATTCCTCCTCGGCCACCTCTCCACCTGTCTCTTCCTCAGCATCTTCCTCGACTTCATGGTCTCGCAAATGAAACGAACAGACCCCTACTTCCTCCTCGGTCCAGACCACACCTACGAAGTTCCCCCCCTCATCGCCAACAAATCCCCCCCACAACTCCGATTCTGCCGTCTATCATGGGTCCTCGTCGTCGTCGTAGCCGCCATTGTTAACCTCTTCACCATCTACAACGTATTCCACTACTATACCTGCAAGATGATCTTCCCATCACGGGCCTTTCTATGGAGTTACCCCTCCGCCTTTGGATCTTTCTCCGAAGTTCTGCATCGTGGTCTCGCAGGGTGGTGGGGCTCCTGGTGGCATCAGACCTTCCGGCTACAATTCTTGGCGCCGTCGACATATCTCCTCAAGAGGGGCTACCTGAGGAAGGGCTCCACGGCGGCGAATCTATTTGGGCTGTTTGTCACGTTTTTGCAGTCGGGCTTGTTGCATGCGGCGGGGAGTTTTAGTACTATCCCGCAGACTAAGCCCCTGAATCAGCTGTGGTTTTTCCTGCTGCAGGCTCTGGGGATGGTTGTGCAGCAGTACTTGGCGGCTGGGTTGCGACGCTGGGGGCCGGGGCTGCCGAAGATGGTGAGATGGGGTGGGAATGTTGCGTTTAGTATTGTGTGGTTGTATTTTACGGCGTCAATGTTTGTGGATGATGTAGCTGCGAGTGGGCTGTGGTTGTATGAGCCTGTGCCGGTGTCTGTGTTGCGATTGCTGGGCTTGGGGCGAGTGCTGGGTGATGGGAATGTGACTGAGGCGTGGTGGCGGTGGGATAAGGAGTATTGGCTCAAGATTTATGAGCCGAAGCATTGGTGGGAAATTGGGGTTGCCATCTAGATGGTATTCGTTGGACTTGGGGGGGACGAGGGGGAAGGGTTGAACTTTGAAGACTTGAAGTGGGCGAGTTTGGGGTTTTGTTGGGGGATGAAGGCTGGTGTGAACATACATACTGATTCAAAAGGGCCAGCGTTTCTCCCCAGCAACGTGCTTTGTAACGGCCGATCATGATGCATTACACATCTTTTTCCTGCATAGCTTGCATAGCATATGTAATGAATTTATGATTCTCAATGTGTCTCTCTGGAGTCTGGTCACTTTCGTGACATTGCCCCACCTACTTCCAGTACGTTGCTCCGTTTCTGCAGCCACTCAATCACGACCCGGTAATTGCTCTGGTGCCTCCAAAGGACCTGCAAGAAGGCCGTACGTGCAACGCTGCACAAAAAAACGAATCAGCATCTTCACTTGCGGTTTGAATTCGGATTGACTGTACTGTCACATCGTGCATAAAAGAGCATCTTACCTTGTGACTTGAGCCCTGCGGATGGTGCAAGTGTAGTCAGGATATCGCAGGCGGCGCGATTTGCTAGATAGAATAAAGTAGGCTACATTTGCAACTCTACATATCGTTTCTGCAGAAGGGTCAGAATACTTATGGGGAAAAGTGTATGCAGCGTTGGTGTCGAAAGAAAGTGACAATGAGAAGGGTAGCAAGAAAATTCTGGGACGAGCCGATAGAGAAGACGGACGGTGACAACCGAACACGGGAAACCGAAAATGGGAATTAGAGAATAAGAGGCCTAGGGACTCACCAATGACAAGACTAGCCCTCGGCCGCCGCGCCTTAGCCAAACACCGCACATACGCCACCATTTTACGAGCCGTCTCATGGAACGCATACCGCAGGCTCTCAAGGACTGTGCTTTCAGAATTGTGCGCCGTATCGAAGAACATGAGATGTGATTGGATCTTGAAAGCATCTACGAGGTTGCAGTGTAAGTAAGACGTTCATCGGTATAATACACAATGAAGGGCGACATACTGAGGATTTTCCTTTGGAAGTTCTGGCCAGGTGTGCGGGTGCATTCGATGGTGAGCGCGTTGGAAATGGCTGGAGTTGGGGGTTAGTTGAGTTCGTACGGACAGAGACTAGATAGAGGGAGAGAGAAAGAAAGAGGGAAAGAGATGATGCAGGAGCGCAGGAGCGCAGAAGAGATGTATAGGAATAAGAAGCATAGTTGGAGTAAGAGGCAAAAGAAAACTAGGGAGTGCGCGCATACCGGTTGAAAGCCCAGCCTGAGTATCCTTCGTAATCTCAAGCGTCTCATCATCAATACACGTCCCGCAGTACGGAAACGCCCCCGACTCCGCCCTGCGAACAGCCTCCCCCCCATCCAGAAACATCTCGAAATTAACTACCGTCTTTTGAGGACTTACCTGAACTCCGTAGTCAGGAAGCCCCCCATGCATCGTCTCGACAAACTTGACCGCCTTGCTCTTATCCAGAGTAATGAGCAAAAAGTCATCCGTCAGCCGCATGAGCAGACAGTCTGGCCCGGACAGAAACCCCAAATGCGTCCGTTCTAGATCGGCGTAAAAGTAGTTGCACAGGAAGGACGACAGGACAGAGCCCTGCGGGATGCCGCGCTTCTGGCGATAGTATTTTTTCCCAAAGGTGACCAGGTTTCGCGTTACATGGTCGGTCATGAGATACAGAAGAGCGCCCGTCTCGTGGTTCCTCTGGACGACGCCGTCGATGAAGACCGTATCTCGCTGTTTGGCCGCCAGGTCCTTCTGTACGCGTGTCGTAAAGTCGGCGTTCTCTTGGGCCGGGGGGAGGACCGAAGTGCGCCATCTGCGCACTGCTCTGCTACTACTAGCCGCGTTCTTCCGCGGTCCTACTGGTGGTGCGGGCTCTCCCGGGCGGACTTCTGCGTGCTTGACAATGGTGTACTTGCTCTGGCTGGGGACCGAACGCATCAGCTGGAGGAGACGCGCTTGGGGAATCGTGTCAAAGGCTGCTTGAACGTCCAGCTTAGCGAAATAGAGCTTCTTCTTCATGGTCCCGGCCCCGATGGCTTGCTTGAAGCCTTTTAGCCGCGTGTACATGTCGTTGACGGAGAAGAGCGTGGAACCCAGTATTTCGGGGTTGGCTTCCTTTTCGAAACGGAGCGCGGTGTAAATGGGAGAGAGGACGGAGTTGATGCTCGGACCGAGCAGTTTTCTCGAGCCAGTACCCCTCCTCAATTGGCGTCGCCGGAGGTTCATGATCGGTCTAAGAGTGCTTCTCTTGGGGAGGAGTCGTACCGCACTGTGCCCCAGGCGTCTTGTGTCGAGTATGCTGTTCGCCTGGGCGAGCTTGACATCTTCAAACATGTCTCTCTTCAGGACAGATATTGCTGGGGCGGCTATGCGTCTCCATACGTCATGGCGGAAGTAAAAGATTTGGTTGCGGTGCGTGCTAGATTCTGTCACGTAGAAATTGCTCTTGATCAGAGGCATCAACAGGGAATCAAAGACGAAATACACGACTTCATGGAATATTTCCTGTCGTTTCTTTGTGTCCGACTGGCTGGCTTTCTGGCTGCCTCGTAATTCTGGAGGTTGTAGCCAGGGTATGTCGGCAATCTAGAGGATCGTTAATCGATAAGTAAAGCATACTTCGTCCCGTCTAATTTTGACGCACCTTTAGCCCCTGCATGATGTCGTGCAACGAGATGGACTCAAATCGTCGCAATCTGATAAAAGTATCCACTTGACGAAGGATCGCTGCTTTGTTGTGCTCCATGATCTGGTCTTCACCCCAGAAGTCATTCGGCATGATACTGCACAGCACGGCTTGGCAAAAGGACGACACCTGAGATGGAGACGTCGCCAAGTCCACAATAGATTCAGATTGGACGCTTTTGTCTCGGGACGAGTTGCCAGCATTGGCAGGGGGTTCGGAGTCAGGGCGGATTGCGCTGTCAATGGCGCCTTTGGACGCCTGACAGATGCTCTCCCGATGTGCCGCGCCACCAGAGGTTATGCTCGACGTTGGGCCGTTGGGATCAAGCTCCGAAGGGCAATAGTGTTTCATAAGCTCAGTATAGGAGCATCGGCTGTGAAGGATTTGTAATCGTTGCACCAAAGTCCAGGCCAATCCTCGAAGGCGCTTCGGGAGTTTTGGAGTTCCGTCTGCGGAGACGTTTTTTGCCTCTTTCAGTAGTTTCGAGATTTCTTCGTCGCGCAACGTGTAGTCTTGAAATCTTTGTGCCGTCTCCAAATAATTGACGTCAGAGGTAAAAACGTTATGCAACCCAAATTGTCTGGGAAACATGTGCATCATTATCTTTGCGGTATGAGCATGACTCTTATCAATTTGGGATCGTTCTTGGCCACCCTTCTTCCTTGGACATCGATTCAGGACATCTGCCTCATTCATCTTCAGCTCTAAGCTTCAAGCAACACAAAAAAAGGGTGGCTTACGAATATGTTTGAAGCCGTGCTGGACTCGACCCCTGGCTGTGAGTGCAGGTTTACCGTAGAAAATTCGGCTTCTGACGAGGACGATATCCGTGGGACTACGGAGAGTATGACTTTCCTGAGTTTTGTTTCGGGCGTTCATCTCCGACAATGGAAGGCCTTTGCCTCGTCAGTGCCTTGCCCTTTGAATGGACCGGGTCAATGCAAACAGACAACAGGATCCGGACTTACCGCTGATTTGATAGTAATTGCCAACACCTGCATCTACAGCAACGAAGATAGACCACTCCGTGAGTAGATTCAGCATAATCTGCTGCCCCGACTTGCCCAGCAAAAGGAGTAGCTGCGTCCACGGCTCTCGTTTCAGCGACGCTGCGTGATGATTTGGATACAAACTATATATATCTGGGATAGTAGTCCCGGTGGGATGCCCTTCTCTTGCACGTTTACGAAAGCCATCACAAAGCAGATGCTTGGGCCAAACCCCTGGGCGTTTCTCTCGATTGAAAAGTGACCAGATTACGAAGTCGACGAGCTACGGGGGCTTGTAAGTGATCAATTTACACAGGCGAGTCGGGCAGAATAGAGAAAACGAGGCAAGAATTACCTCTGCTTGCGTATGTTCCGCGGTAGGTGTCCCCCCTGATATAGTCACGCGAGAGTCGTCTCCATTTTGAGAGAACGAGAGCCACTGCTCCAGAGTAGCATCCTTGCCCTGACAAACCGCAACAGCATTGCAACTGCAAATCAATGTCGAGTCCAGAAAATAAGAGATCTTTCTCTCGGCATTGGTGGCATTTTCTCCACGCCCAAGAAGCTTGAGCTTCTTTCGACGTAATCGCGAACTACTCGGAAGTCTATGCAGAGCGTACTCGCGTAGGGTCAGGACTGTTGCGTACGCCTCTGTCAGAAGATGCCGCTTCACAGCGCTTCTGTGGACAGTCTCCGTTCCAGCTTTACAGCTCTCGGCATCGTCTCTCTTCCGTTTTCGGCAGTTGACCATCGCCTTTGGTCGGGGAGGATGGTTAGAATGTCGTGTCAGACGCGTAACGTGATGTCTTTGGTGGATAAGATCGGATGAATGACACAACGTGTCGCGCTGTCAAAATCGCGTGACGGCTTTTGTCGACTCGGGATTGACAATAAATGTGGAGGAAAGGTGGAGCTCCGTCCCCAATTGGCAATTCGCAGCACACGAGACAGGGGCCTTTCCGGCACCAAGGATCTTTTCTTTCTTTGACTTTTCTTTTCTTATTCTCGCTTGCGTACCTAAAATCAGTCTTCTTATTAATCTTCTTCATTGTTTCCAGTTAGAACTTAGCCCTGATGATGCTTTAGGAGCCATCCAAAGCTAGGCTCATTCGGCGTAAGCCGAGCCGCTTCAAACACGGAGCACGTGCTTCATCATCATCCATATGGAAAAAGATTTACCTCTTGTTCGAAGTGTCATGCCACCAGTCTTGAGCTGACTGCAGCATTCGGGGGTTCTGGTTTCGCAATATGACAAGCAATGACTGCGACGGCTGACTGGCCGGATAATTTGGAATGGCTCTGACTTCCTTTATTGCGACGGCGTGTTGAAGACAGTCCTACTCTACGCCTTCTTGTATCACCACCCTGTACTGCGCGAGACGTGAAACGTTTGTTTGGATCCCTTGTATGGCGGCTACGTTGGAGAGGCGTTGAAGCTTCGTTGCGTCTTGCATCTTACGTCTAGGATATGCATTTTTGGACGGCTCAATTTTCATGTTCGGCCGTCTACTACCTACCTAATGTATCAAGGTCAAAACTACGGAGTACGTAGGTATGTACTCTGTATCAGCGTGCGGCATGCCACTTTTATCGTAAATGACGTGGCATCATCGCGATCACTCGACGGCACTCGTCAAGTCGCGCATGAAGCAATGAATTGGGGTGCTTGCAGTCGTTTGGATACCTCAACTCAAAGTACAGCTCAGTACAGCTGGGCTATTGGCTAGTAAAACAGTGTATGTATGTACTCGTTTAGCGCCTCCCTCGTGTACATTGTTTCATTCTTTGTGAAAGCGTTATGTATTAACCCTATCATCCCTGCAGAATGCGATTGGTGCAGAGACAGACTCAGGGAGACGTGGCCGCATGAAACAAGCGCGTTGAATACATGGAGTAGTTGTACGGAGATATGGTATCTACATAAATAACTATGTACCTACAGTATGTGCAGTCAGCGGTGGAAAATCGCTGTTTGTTTGACACGGAGGTTGGCATGTTAATAAAAAAGGCTCAGTCTCTGTGACAAAGTGGATGCGGAAAGGCCGTGGTATTTCAAGCGTCAAACCTGAGGCAGCCAGTAAATACGAGGTTGGATGGGCCGGTCATGTTGGTTCAACGGCCTGTTGGACTCTGGAGTCCTCCCATGCAGTGGCCGCAGTGCAGATATTCATACGTATGGAGCTGGCTTTGCGAGTTTCCAGTTTAGTGCATCATGCAGGCGTGCGTGATGTGGCTCTGTAACATTTTAGAAGCACGCATCATGTAGGTATGGATAAGGTGAACACATGTGCGCGTGTTCTGGACACGATGGCTGCAAGATTGTCTGGCGTCCTTTTGGCGTCTGATCTGGTACATATATCTGGTCTATCTGGTTCTGGTGTCTTGGTCTGGTGTCTGGGTCTGGTGAGACCGTGAGACGTGACTCGTCTGTCTCTGTGTCTGTGACCCATCTATTACTTTCTAAGTTTCTAGGTAGGTATGTAGTATCTGTAGGTACCTAGGTAAGGTACATACCAGGGGTACCAACCGGAGCTTCGTCCGCGATTCCATACCAAGCAACGCACAATGCATGTAGGTATGTATGTAGGTAGGTATGTATAATGTATGTACTCCGTACATAAGGTATGAATCCAGAGTCCAGACTCCAGAGTCCAGACCCCCAGATTTCGCCCAGCCTCCGCCGCTCCAGCCTCCATGCCAATTGCCAAGGCGTTCGTCTTCAAACTCACGTAGGAGCTTGAAAGGGCTCCGGGATTATTTTGGCATCCTGGCCGTGAAACCCCTACACAGGGGCTCCTGTCCAATTATGCGCCTCCTCCCGCCTAGGCGACCAGGGCCGCCCCCGTCTTTGGTTCCGGAACATAATTAGAAGCTCTCCGTGCTCTTTGCTCGCGACGCCCCCTTAATTGGTACATGTAGCGCGCGCGATGAAGGCGAACAGCATCTTTGCCAGATGTTTCAACGTGACGAACGCCATGGCCGCTGCTGCGGGAGGCGTCAGTTGGACGGACCGCGCGGCCAAAAGAGCATCAGCCTGGGCGGAGGCCCATATTGGTCGCCTGGAGGCTGGATGTCTATTTGTCAAGTGGTTCGGCATCGGCTTCTTCGTGCATTGATATTGCCAGACATGTCATCGGCGACTGGGTCTCGTTGTTTATTATTCGTACTTATGGACCCAGACATGCACATGCAAATGTCAAACCCAGCCAACCAGGGGCCAAGAGAATCCAGATTGGGCCGCACGGACGTTTATTATTGACGGAGACTGAGCAGTGAGAGGTACACGTACCTACACTCCGTAGATGTTGTCATGTTGACCAGTGCAGCACGTGCAGTCTTTGTGTTCGTACCTGACTGACCCAGGCAAGTACTTAGGTACATTGTAGCCAGACATCACGATTCACACACCTCAAGGACCAAGGCTCTCGCACAAGTTATTTACATACAATGATACAACAACACACAACTCCACAACAACGCTCTCCGGCGTTGGAGTGCATCGCGTACGTACGGAGTAGGTAGCCATCCATGTCTCGTCCGTAGTCTCCAGAACTTGATCCAGGCCAAGCCCAATCCAATCAAACTGTGTAGACAGCCCAAGTTTGGCCAGCCGGAACTTCTCTGACAAAACATCCCTCGCCTATTGTTGCCTATTCGTTGCCAGGCGCTCCGCTGCTCTCTGCTCTGCTCTAGCCTCTGCGAGATCTCCATCGCCCATCGGTGGCCCCTTTCATCCGTCCACTCACGTTCAAGATCAGTCACCACTCGCTCGCATCCATCCTCCATTTTCCTGCCGCCATACGCATTGCGGCCTCCATTGCGGCGTATCAATCAATGCTCACTGCTGCGAGGCCCTCTCATCGTCTCCCGCCCAGCCACGACATCTGACCAGCTTGCCCGGATGCACAGGTCTGGCCACTCCCCAGGCCACCATGGACCCGGCCCCGGATGCTGGCCAGCTTCGAAACGAGGCTGTCGACACCTTGGGCCGCCATTGCTTCCCTAGCGACCTGCAACACCTTCAAAACCTCCAACACGCTCTCGACGCTGAACCATCGACTCTCCAATCCTGCGATTCCTCCTTTTCAGACCCGAGCTCTGGTCTGCAGAGCAACCACGAACCTCTCGCTGTCGGAGCAGCTGAACCGAGTGCCCTCAATACAATTTCTACAACCCATCACACGCCTTCGTCAGACACAGCACGCCATGCCTCACCGCCACCTGTAGATCTCGACTACTTCTACAAGAACTATCAGGGTCCTGACGCAAGTGCAGGTCCGGATATCCTCCCTATGGCGGCAACTTCCTCATCTCGCCCTTCTCGCCCTTCTCGCCCTTCTGTCCGATCAAATGGCGATGGAACGACGTCGAGACACCCGGCACTTTCTGCTCAACACAACGTGCCGCGAGCAAACTTGCGATCCGTCTCGAGTCCCGTGGAAATCAGATCGTCTGCTGGCAGTGCTACCAGGCTTCCCACCGGCAAGCCGAGTGTAAAAGACCTGAAGAAGCGCTTCGATCAGAATGCAGTGGTTGGAGTTCCCACTATACCGCCTCCCCCTGGTCGGGCCATAGCGGGCTTAAAACCCACTAAATTGAGGATCCGATCGCCCGTTACCAGCACCTCGCCATCGTTATCGCGTCGAGCCACCCCTACCGAGCGTGATTTTGGCGATTCCCGTCATGTTGTTGACATTGGGTCATCTTCATCGTCTTTGCGGCAATCCAAGTTTGTGGCTGACCATCAGGAATCTGCTAGCACACAGTCGTTCGCCAGCCGCGTGGGCAAGCCCCAAAACTCTACTTGGCGAGGACTAGCTCTTCCAAGACCCATAACATCCACTCCGAAAAAGTCTACGACTCTGCCGCGACCGGTCACCTCTGCGTCTCGTCATCCGCCAGCTCGCGGTCTCGTGTTTGGCCACGTGTTATCCGACCAGGACGGGCATCATGGTGATTACTTAGGCCGCAGCGTTCACGAAATCCTCCCGCGCAGGACATCTGAGCCTTGCGTCCAAACCGCTTTGTCGCCCCAACGCAACTTCTACCGGTACGACGTCGAACGTTCATCACCGTCGCCATTTTCTCATCGCAGCCCTCCATCATATCCCGAGCGAGCTGTCACAGCCTCGTCGCCCCGTTCCCGTCCTCACTCCCGAGCTCACAGCGATGATGGTAGCGCATCACCATCATCCAGAGCCGCGCGTCATCATAGCTGGAAATCGTCATCGCCACATTCATCCAAACTGCCCATTTTTGTTCGCAAGCCGAGCACCCCAACTCAATCTCCGAGCCCATCCTCTACCCGTTCGAACTCCCCTTCCACTCTGAAACGACATCGGCCGAACGAAAGACCATCTCGAGAAAGTCCAGTCGCCAGTCGCGCCAAGACGCCTACGCCAGCTCGCACATCCGTCACCACGAATAACAAACACGCGAGGTTGCAGGCCTACATTGCCGCTGCTCCGCCCAAACTTTCACCTACGCTACGAAGCTCCCGGCCTAGGCAGCCTGTGTCTATAGCGTCCACGTCCAGCTCCAGGATGAAGGAAACCGACAAAGTTCGAACCGCGCGGATGGGCGAGCCGTCGAATAGGCGACCTAAACTGTCCATTGGACCCATCGACTTCGAACGAAGAAGAGAGCATATCAAGCTCGCATACACCAGATCTATCCAAGAAAACGAGGTTGTAGAGGCAAGACACAGGGCCGACGCCCTCAAGGCACGTCGCGCATTGAAGTCGCTCCCTCCGCCTCCGGCCACACTTCCTCAGGACCCTCCTCAGAAACAGGAACCCCCTCCTTCCCAGAACCCTCTTCCTCAGGACCCTCATCCTCGGGATCCTGCTCCTCAAGAAGCTCTTCCTGAAGACACGCCAGAGCCGTCCGATGTATCGAACAATGTATCCCATGAACCAGAATCTGGTACATCGCCTGCCCAACCTCTCACACGAAGTGACGAAAACGAGGGGACGCAAGAACTCGTGCTAGAATCGGATGATGCCCCAATTCAGGAAGTTACGCAAGAGTCAGCTGCACAGTCACCCTCTGGAGCCGATCCTTCACCTCCCTTGACTGTTGCCACGAATTCATCCCATGTCACTGCAGCTTCGCAGGACTCACCTACGTTGGGATTGCCTGGAAGTTTTCCTGACCCGACAGTGCCAGCGTTGGGGAGTGGAAGGCCGCTATCGACGGCTTCGGCGACATCAAATATAACAGAGTTTGATACAGAGCCTCAAATCACTGCGCCTGTCCGAGCACCGTCGCCCATCGATATTCACGTCACCGATATCAGCCCTGCTGCCACTCCATCCCCGAAAAAATCGCGATCCGAGCATCAACTGCCCTCCCAAGACGAGAGTGAAACCTCGACTGAAGCTTTCCTCCCGATCAATATTGGCCAAGATTTGCAGCAGGAGATTGAGCTTGACCAAGCTACAGCAATATCAGGCTCCGAAGTTGACATTATCGAGAGTGTTGAACCCACAGGACTCGGTATTGAGTCGTATGACTCACAATATATGGGACAGCCTCTATGTTCCGTATCAGAAAGTCCAGTACTAATGGACGCGGACGATAACAGTGGGATGCTGTTTCCCAGGCTGGGCTCGCAATTTGATTCTGATTGCCCATCAGTGTTCGATAAGAATCCGTTCACAGCCAATCAAAGGCAGTGTCGTCCGGCCGATGACGATGTCGCCCCCGATATGTGTACGGATGGGACACGCGACCATGAGGAGGAATTGCACGAAGTGCAAAGTAGAGAGTACTATGAGGACGCTCGGCATTCCTTCAGAAGTCCGGCAACATCAGACGCCGGAACTTTTGACGACGCTCATGAGTCAGGTCTTGGACTGCGACAACAAGCTGACCAGCAGTATGTTGTGTCATCCACAGATAAACTTTTGGTACCTGATTCTGGCTACCACGATGGACAAATCAGCCGACAATCCACGTGGACGGACTTTTCGGTTGATAGCGGTGACCAATCAGTCATGCCAGATAGTCCTAAAACACCAGCATATGGCCATGTCACCATTTTCAGTCCTCAATCAGAGCCTTCGGTGAACGGCGTACAGGCTGGTCAGAGGCAGGATATTTGCGAATCGGAGCCCTCTCGAGCCGGTTCGACCCAATACGAGTCACTGCATCTTCCCGAGGTCGACACAGGGGATGGCTTTTCGATTCCGTACTTTTCGCCTGATCCGGACGACTCAGCTCTCCTCCCGTCAAGGAACCGGGAGCCCTCACCAGTGGCGCCATCAGTGTTGGACTCGGAGACTGATTCAATAGCGTCAAGCATATATTATGAGCCGTCTCAGTATGAGAGCACACTGCTAAACTCTGAGAGGGACAGTGGCGATTACATGTCTCGTGCCGATACGTCTCATCAATCTCTCGACTCGGCGACTCTTGCGACCACGGAGCAACAGGTCAACGCGCAAACGCCGGCCGATGGCGATGTCAGGTCGCTGGCTCAAGGTGGCGAGGAGGAGCTCACAGAAAAGGAGAGGCATCGTCTTGTTCAGCGGAGAAACGTCATCAAGGAGCTGGTCGACACGGAAGCAGTTTTTGTCCGAGACATGAATATTGTGGAGGAGATATACAAGGGAACGGCAGAGGCCTGTCCCAAGCTAGACAGCAAAACGGTCAAGCTGATATTCCGAAACAGCGACGAAATCATTGCTTTCCACACAGCGTTTTTGTCACAGATCAAAAACAGTGTTGCGGACGTCTACGTACCGGGTGCTGCTCGGGTTGGGCAACGAGACGACTCGGGCGTATCGACACCGGGAAGCTCTGGGGGCACAACGGCCGGGCCCAACGACTCCAAAGACCGGCGTACAAGTCTCGGACCAGTTTTCAGGAAGAACATGGCGCAGATGAAGTTGGTGCACGAAGGCTTCCTGCGGGCCAGCGATCAAGCGGCGAAGAGACTGATACAAATACAGCAAGATCCTACCGTGCAGGTATGGCTGACTGAATGTAACGAAGTGGCCAAAGACTTGACTGCAGCTTGGGATCTGGATTCGCTCCTCATCAAACCCATGCAGAGGATTACAAAGTACCCCAACCTGATTCTCACACTTCTACAGCACACCCCGAAGGATCATCCGGATCGAGCAGCGCTGGTGGAAGCCAAGATGATACTGGAAACTGCCATTATCGATATCAACAAGGCCAAGAAGAACTTTGAGCTTGTTGGCCAGATTGTTGGCAGGAAGAGGAAGGAATCGGATGTCAAGGCCGGATTCGCCCGAGCCTTTGGCAAACGAGTCGATAAACTGCAAGCGTCCAGCAACCGTCCGGCAGAAGATGCAGACTACACAAGACTGAGTGAAAAGTTTGGTGACGATTACCTACGCTTACAGGTTGTCTTGCGCGACGTCGAGTTCTACACACGACAGGTATCCGCGTATGTGCACGAATTCTTGCAGTACATGTCTTCGATTGAGTTGGTCATGCGGCTGCAGCCTAGCAACTATCCGGAACTCGAAAACAAATGGGTCCAATTCAATATTTCAGTCCGCGACCTCGAGAAAGGAGCTCTGGAGGAGCATTTGGCCCAAGTTCGCAAGCTCGTCATTGAACCTCTTGAGCACGTCATCAAGGCGTACGGCAACCCATCGCTGGCCATGAAGAAGAGAGAAAAACGCAGGTTGGACTATGAACGATTCGAGCAGCTCAGGAAGGGTGGCAAAAGCCCCGATCTCAAGTTGAAGGAACTGGTGGAGCAGTATGATGCGCTAAATGATACACTCAAGAAGGAGCTTCCGCAATTGTCTGCCTTGACGGAGAGGATTGGTCAGATCTGCTTGGGCAACTTGATCAATATCCAGGCAAAGTGGTACACCATCTGGCAGGACAAGATGAAGATTGTGTTGGCAAACTGCTGCCCTGACGTGCCGGATCTCGAAGAAGTCGTCACATCCTTTGAGCGCGGCATGATCTATGCCAAAAGTCAGCTGGCCAACATAGGCATCCTCAGCCCCGCCACCTGGGGAAGAGCATCCATATCGACGTCAATGAGCGTGGACGACGCGTCGCTGCGAATGCGTCTACGGCCGTCAGAGTCGGACATTCGAAGCCGTGGCCAGTCCGTCAACGGAGAGACTCCCCCCGTGCTGCCTGCTCCGAATTTCGGGTCCCGACACAGCGCCGCTTCGTTGACCATGATCCCGCACGGCGAAGACTTGCTGAGCATGTCTCCCACCCAGAGCGCCGTCAACGGATTTGCCAATGGAGTGGTGCCGAGTCCGCATCAGTACTACTACCGAGACTATTACGCCGGAATGGCCCCCAGCCAGGGAGGGCCAGTCTCGCCTCGGTCTCCAGAGTCCATCATGACGGTACCGCGCTCTCCCGAATGTCCCAGCAGCTTCCGCTCTGGGGCTGGTGCAGGCTTGGTTTCTCCAAGACCCAGCACCAGCCGCAGTCATGAGTCCGGAAAGCCCAGACAAAGCTCAGAATCCGCTATACGCAGCAGCCTCGGCCACTCCATCAGGACAAACCGCATAAACTCGATCGACATGCAACCAACGCAGCAAGATGACAATCATGTCTTTTCCAACATGTTCCACTCGGCCTTGCCCATGTCGGACGGTCCCGAAGAGGGTGCCAGCCAGCAGGAACCGAGAGCATCTCGCGAACACAGTCAGGTCGTGGGTACCTATAACATCATGTGGCTAGCAGCCTCGCTCTTTGAGTTCAATATCGAAACGGCAAAAGATGAGGCTGGGTATCCGTATCTTACATACCAAACCGGCGAGGTAGGTCTCACTTGTCTTTTATATCCCCCAGGCCTGCTCCTGCTGCCGAATCTCTTGATGCTAGAGTGGTGATTGTACTGACACGACGACGTGCCGTAGTTATTCGACGTCTTGGCGGAAAAGGGCGAACTCTGGTTGGCAAGAAACCAGGACGACACAAATTCGCGCGTTGGTTGGATCTGGTCCAAGCATTTCATCAGACTAGGCGACTCATGAGGGCGCGTAACGGCAGTCAGCCCAAGGGCGATGGGGATTATACCATTCTTTTCTTCTCTCTTTCTTTGTTTCTTTCTTTCTTTCTTTCTTTGCTTCTCTTTTGCTCCTGGAGAGTCTTTTCTTTTTCTTTTTCTGAGCAGTTGCTTGCAGGGTGGGCAGACTGGCGCGTGAGGCCAATATTGAAATGAAGGCCACATTATGTGTTCCCGCGATCGGTTCACTGGACGAGACGTGCGGGTGAAGTACTTTTATGATGGACTGGCTTTTACGCTATGGCTAGGGAGCTTTTCTTTCCTTTCTTTCCAAGCTGCCCTTTTTCGTCTTTACTCTCTTCTCTTCTTCTGACGATTCCCTTTTTCATGATATTCCTCTTCTTCTTCTGACTATCCCTATTCTTTTTTCCTCTTCTTCTTTTTTTTTTGTCCAACTCGTTTTTCGTGTTGACCTTTAGTTTTCTTTCAAACTACCAAACTAAATGGCCAAATTCGTTCGCCATTTTCATCTCCATTCTCATTCAGATTCAGGAAGCATGGGCATTATACATATACACAGGGGGAAAAATCCGGGATATCTTTGCAGCGGCGTTTTGCGGAGGGAATAATACCAATACCAATACCAATACCAAGAGAGCACAACACATATCCGCAAGGATTCGGGACACAGGACATCAGCTCACTGCTCAGCCCAATAGGGCCGGGGGAGAAGGGAAACATCAAACGGCACGGGTCGTCCGGGAAAGCCAGGCAAGGCAAGGAAGGCAAGGAAGGCAATTGAGGCTGATTTGAGTTACATCGATTTCTGGAAGGGGGATGGGAAGCGAAGGCGAAGGAAGCAATGACGATGGATGGGAGGACCAATGAGATGATCTGTACGGAGACACGTTATGCATATATAAAGTATGATATATGTGTGTGCATGAATCCAGATGTGAACGCGAGGTAAGGGTCCGTACTCCGTACTTGGCGATGGCTTCACGTCGGCTGATGGCGTGCGTGGACCTTGCGGCCTCGGCACGGATACCGGCACAGGCACAGGTGCAGGTGCGGAAGCTGCGGATCAACCCAAACCCAGATGGCACGCACAGGAAACGAAGACTTACAAAGGTTCTGGAAGATAACATACCAATTGAGCAATGCGGTTATTGCTAGCCTCTAGGCGACGACCCTGGTAAATCGCATCGATGGGCGTTTGTTCCGTGACACTTGCAAAGCCTACTCGCTGCCCGTGACCGAACTTTTCAGAAAGTCCGCCATGAAGGCTTTCGGTTATGTGATTCGTTTCGTTTCGTTCCTGGTCCGGCTATCTACCACCTTGCTACCTATGTTTTTTTTATCTCGTTGGGTGCGTTGAGTACTACCTATCACGATGGTGTAACTAGGATACAGTTTCTCACTACCAGGAGGTACATATCTCGAGACTTCAATGCCATCGCCCTACCTATAAAGGGGTCTCTCTTCTTTTCCCTTTCCTCAAATAAGTTTTCGGCGAAGCTCCGAATGATACAACTGTAGAACATACAAGACTTGCCTCGCTGCACGGACGGTGCTACACTCACAGTCTACACTCACACAGCCACAAGCTGCCCTGGAGGCTGGCGAAGCCCCCCACGTTGATAACTGGTGTTGAGGCCTTCCACAAGTCCATGGAGACTTTATCCCCGTGAGTGAGCACAGTTTGCCCACAGCTACCCATCCACGTCCCCATGCTGGCGGTCCTTGACCTTGTTTAGTTCCAAGATCCGCCGATCCGGTGTTATTTACAGAGTCATGGACTCTGCCAACTAGGTACATGCTGCGCCAGAGTTTGGCCCTGAATTATTCTACGCCAAGGCATTACTTTTAATCTCTTTGGCTGTGTTTTCGGCCTCCTGCTTTTCTTTTCTTTTTTGCTCGGTTCTCTCTGCAGAGGCCGAGGTCACAGGCTACAGGCTACAGCCTACAGGTGCGAAACTTGATGTACCGTCAGGGGTATTATTATATACAATATACATGTACGTCCATTTTTACGATCGTGAGCTTCTTGTGGCTTCTTTTTATGCATGTACCCCAACGCACCATACGTCTCCTGTAAACCGACCATGAATCATGCCCGCGGTATCTCCTTTCTTAGTTCCTACCTACCGTGCTTGTCTGACCCCCCCCCGAGAAATCACTTTGTGTAAGTCTCTTGTGTAAGACCAGCGTTCGCTGCGATCGGGACAGGTTCTCTGTGTCTGGGCAGCGTACATCTTCTCTTTAGCTCTCGCTGCTTTTCTTTGGTCAGAGCTGGGCAGGGATGGAAGATTCAGGCCATGTTACATGTATGATGTATGGATGTGAGGAAGCTGGATGTGTAAAGTATTGAATGCGCCGATCATATGACCCGTGGTGCGTTGTATACATGCCTGTACGTTATGCCTTCAACGTCCTCTGTGTCGTATGTTCAATGTGTAGTGTCTACGCTTGATGAGCAAATAAAACGGTTATAACATGGATGCACCTTCGAAAGCATTCACTCGGACAAGTCCGTTCGTCTCGTTCGCTCCCGTCAGTAAAACAAACGGATGGCAGGCACTTCTTGACTCCCACACGATGCACACAATATGATATACGATCTCGGGTATTCGAATCTCGTCCCCCTTCCGGCCTCCGAGCCCTCCCCTTATCGTCCAAAACAACGAACAGAAACAAACACAAGATGATTTCTTTATAAGCGCAATGTATATGCCATCTCTCTCGCACCCCGTATTCCCTTCTTCCAACCCCAATTCCCACAACATCATCGACATCTCTTCTCTCCCCTGCCCTGCCCTGCCCTGCCCTCTACCCTCTCCCCCTCCTGCGTAAGCTCCCTTGGACTTATTACTTCCCCGAGACCTTCTCCCACTCATCCTCCGTACTAGCACTCGACTGACTCAACCCAGCTTCCCTCCTCCTCAGCTCACTCCCCATCTGACCCCCCTCCCCCTCCCTCCCCGTCAAATTCTCAACCTCCGTCTCCTCCGCATCACTTCTACCCCCTTCCCCATCCCCATCCCCATCCCCATCCCCATCCCCCCTCCCTTTCCGCGTCTCCTCCTCCCGTTCCCCCCTCAGCATCTCCTCCCGCCGCTGCCGCTCCTGCACAATCTTCACCTCCCCCGCAAACCAATTAATCGCCCCCCACAACCCAGCACATAACCCCGAGAGCACCACACAATGTATACTCTTCGTCGCGAAGAGCAAGCCCAGGAGAACGAGTTGCAGGGCCGCAAAGGAGAGGTTTGTGGCGTAGAGGAGGGGTGCTGTGGGGCCGGGGGTGAAGATTGAGTCCCAGAGGGAGGTTATGAAGGTGGACATTCTTGGTGGTTGGGGGCGGGGGCGACGGCGGCTTTTTGGTATACGGCGGAGGAGATGGTGGGTGTTTTCTGTTGGTAGAGAGAGGATGGGGGGTTTCGGAGGGGGCGGTCGGACGGGGGAAAGGAAGGGCCCCGGGATGAGGAATCGCGTGTTCTCGATCTTGATGGATGTTTCTGTCTGAGGCTTCGTTTCCCTTTGACGAGGCGCGTAAGGGGGATATGCTGTGCGGAGGCCGAGGGGTAGAAAGGAAGAGCGCGCGTCGGTGAGGCGGCGATGATGGTTGTGTCGTGGCGCGTGGAGGTCAGTTGGACAACTTGGACTGCGCTTGTAAATCGGCCGTCGGTTGGGCAGTGCAGTGGTAGCAGTGGATCTCGTGACCCGCAAAGACTGCCCCCGTGACGTCCTTTCGGAACAAGCAACATGGACAAGAACTCGCCATGCGTATATGTATATGTAGCAGAGATGCAGCAATGGAAACACAATAGATAGAATGGAAGCAAACAGAGAGATATAATAGTATGGCGATGAAAAGAGTATCCCAGGGCGTACGACAGAAACGCAACAGAGAATACAACAATGACACAATAGGGGCAGGATATGTACACCAGCATCACAGAACAAGAGAACAACGGAAATACAAAAAGAACAAGCCATCTTCACGTACCTACCGCATACACTGCGTCTTGATTACATGTGACGAGCCGAAATCCTCCCCGCCTGTAAACGTCACGCCCACGCAGCACCAGTGACCATGCATTACCTCTTTTCCCAATCCTTTTTTCCCATCTTCTCCAGGTACATACACTAATAATTGACTTAGGTACTCTCCCGAGTCCCGTGACCTTAGAAAAGCCCTTTAAAAACGCCGCCATTCGAGCGAATTTTGAAAATCACCAAAGTCACATGTACCACCTGTCCGCGCATCTTTCATCAATTCGTTTGATTCAATATCCATCCGCTGTTACATAATTATCTGTAATGCGTATGCTTAGCTTTGTTGCTTCCATCGCTACGTCATCGCTCCACCTCAAAAGACAGTGAAAAACAAGAATAGAGGACAATCTATGTATGAGGACCCAGTGCATAACTACAAGGCTTAAATCAAGGTTGCAAAAAGTGAGGCTACAAGCCACCCATCCCAGCTGTTTGGATATCCAGCCCATGCTGTCATATCATGATCAATCACAAAAACGCCGTGCTTATCCATGCCATGAAATTGGTGCCGCGTCGTCGTTGAGCGCCGTTTGTATGTCCATTGGTGCACCGGTAAGCAAGTAAGCATAAAAGAGACACGTGTCTGTCGGCACAAGCGCCTCGCAGCGTGTCTTCTATTCCAAAGAAACGAGTGGTGGCGCAATTCAGGAGAGAAGAGCCTATCGAGGCTTAGCCTGCATCGTGTAAAGCTGCATCACGGTTGTGGTGCCCCCTCAGTCCACCAACCCCAGCCTGGGCCTCGCTGACTCTATCGAGCCCAAGTCTGCACAGAAAGACGGCCGAATCACTACCAGGGCCGAATTCTGCTAGACCCAAGGGCAGATAGGTCTATATCCGCTGGCCGCTGTCTTGACCCGTCCATAGTGGATAGAATCGAGCCATTGTACGTTCCTGCACCAGGCGAGGGATGCACGGCCGCAAGCGGAGTCATGCGGTTACTTCGTAGCAGTGGATTTGGTGTGCTCCTGCCTCGCAGCGATGAGCCATTTACGACTAATGGTACCGCAGCATCAGCAGGCTGTGTCGTTGGCCTGGCCGAGGCTGCTTGCGCGTTCTCTGCAGTCCTTTCGCCCGTCGTGAATCCAAATTGCCGACCCTGTTGAAGCAAAAAGGCTGAGGAATCCGGGACAGCCTGTTGTGCCGCTGAAGAGTTTTCTCCCGGCCTGACAAAACCACGGAAGGACGCAGGAACCTGCCACGAGGGGGCGTCGGTCGTCGAACTAGATTGCGCGCCGCCATCGTCTGGAACGCGAGCTTCTTCAGGCATCGCAACATTCAAGCGCTGTCGCGTTCTACGTTGTTCTTGCGCGGCGGTATCGTCCGGTGGTGGGCGACGCTGTGCAGTCCGGGCAGCGTGGAGGAACATTTCCGGAAACTCGGCATCGGCTATTGGCCCAGTTACTATTCTGTTCAACACCTCTTCGGACAGCCTAGTTTCTATTAGTCGCTGTTTGACAGTTGACATGGCGTACGCAACTCACCCGGATGGTGCTGGTAACCCTCGCACCCTCATCATGTTAAGGAATGTCCTTGCTGGGACGCTCAAACGCTTTGGTTCTGATTGCATTCTCCTTCGACAATACGGGCAGCTATCCGAGTCTCCCAGCCACTTCTTGATGCACGCGTCTCCAAAGATGTGCTTGCAAAGCGGCAGCCGCGTAGGCGCTTCGACAACACCCTCGGGACTAGCGACGCCGTAGTCGTTGTAGCAAATGACACATGCTAATCATGGCGTGTTAGTGGCATGTGCGTCTTGACTGGGTGCGGCACGTTGAGATTTGCGCAACTCACTCTTTTCATTCTCCGCCAGCGAACACACTTCCACGGTTTCTAATGACTGTAGTGCTGCTTTCGATGCCACCAACTTCCTTGACGTGGCGCCACGGATAACTTGTAGTTGGCGTGCAATCGCTTCCTCAGCTTGCCTCGCACTGAAATTGGGCCTTGATGATGATGATGCGTGGCTCTCGCCATCTTCGGCCGCCCGTGTCCCCCTCCGGCCCTCGACATCAGCCTCTGTATTAGTAAGGCCAGACCCAGAATGGAGGGCGCTGGTAGGTCGTCGATTTCGTAACAAAGCCAGTCGATGACGTTCGGCAGCCGAGGACTGAATATCAGCCGGTTCTTGAGACTCGAAAAGCGTAAAAGCTATGGACATGGCCGGGAATGTTAGCGAGTCATGCCGTGGAAAACAGGTGCAGATCCTATACATGTCCCAGCGTCTAGAAGTGCACACAAAGCACTTGACCTTTACAAGTGATGGGCATGGTGGTTTCACAACTTACATGACTGAGACTGCGGAGCCCTGTGCATTCTTGATCTTGGAATCTGTGTTGCGCGAAGGAATGATGTTGCTTGTGGAGGATAAGAGGGAATTGTGCTTGGTAGTGAAGCAGAAAATGGTTCAGAAGCGGTTCGAGGGCGCCCAACGCTCGGAAATGGGCGGACTGCCGTTGAAAGAGGAGTCGAGATCGGCGACTCCCAATCAGGCCAAGAACGCGTCTGCAGTGCCGACCCCCGTATGCCAGAATTCGCGTGAGCCAGTCCACCCAACGATGATGAGGGCATTGGAGGCATGCTGACGCGAGAATTGGTGCCCGGAACATAATGCGTCATGTCCGACGCTGGGTCTGAGTGGAAGTTCCAATAGACAGGTGCTGCAGCAGGAACGGTCGAAGTCTCGGAAGTCTGCAAGGCGCCAAAGGTACGGTCTCGGTGAGGCAGGGTGCTATGCTGTCGGATTTGCGTAGATTGGGCGGGTATCGAGTCCATAAACGGCCTTTGTGAAGTCTGTCCATGAGTGAAGAGGAACGAGTCCAAAGGTAATGGCTCGGCACGCCATGGCGTCAAGGGCAACGCCGGTGATTGAAACAACCAGTGATCTGACGAGGACGACAGAATGGGATCGTTGTTTGAAGCCAGACTCCGGGAATTATTTGGGGGGAGGTTTATTTGGGGGAGTTGATCCATCGTGGGCCGCTATTCCGGGCCTCCCTCCAAACAACCCTACCGGTCGCGGGAAATTGGGAATGGTCGCCTTCCGGCTAGCTAGATCCGTAACCGCAAGTGTCGGCAAATGTGTTCGGGAATGACGAGTGCAGAAGTACACGCTTCGATTTCGGACTAGAGGACGTCGAGATACTGTGATGTAGCGATATCCGGACTAATAGTTATGTTACGAGAAACTTGGAAAGATTTTTTGTTTATCTTATTTCGCTGCCACTCGTTACAGTATGCCGTGAGGTTTCTGCTGTGTATGCTGTGTATGCTGTGATGTGCGGTGATTCTTATTTCGTGCCAAGTGACTCGACTGGCATGGAAGCTTGGATGTGGCGACTCGGGCATGAGGTCAGGCAAGCGAATGACACACGGAGGAGCCACGAGAGACAGGAGAGCAAAGCACCGAGCGAACAGGGAATAATATATCGGCGTCTAGGTGGTATGATGACCAGGTCACGAGACAGCGAAGAGGCCGGGCGGTGGCAACGGCGGCGGCAACGGCTGCGACAGCGACAACGACAAACGACAAACGACGACTTGATGGCAAGCGGTTTGGAAAAGATCGAGAAGAGCGGCAGAGAGGGCATGCGATAAGAGATGATGGTCGAGCAACGGACGCACTATTCACTATTCGGGACGTAAGAAGGTGCCCAAGTGAGGAGAAGAAGCAAGGAGGTAAGACCGTAAGAAAGCAGGAGAATGACAGGGCGCTAGGGCAAGAGTGAAGACGGACAGTGCTACAAGGCCGGTACCAAGATGATGATTGAAGCGCCTCGGTCTGGTTCGGGTAGTGTTTCGTGATTCAGTCCTGCCAGCGCTCAGCATGAGTAAGACTCAATCATATACATGGGCAGGAGCGTCCCGCCCAATGTGCAACATGCGATATGGGATATGCGGCCGTCGAAAGCGTCTGGTCGAGTGCGGTGCTTCTGACGAATGCAAATATTGGGCTTGCACCCCCTCGGCTACACAAGAATCAGAAGCCCGCCAACTGTATGCGAGAAGGTAATGCGAGAGGTTCGGATTCTGGGCTGAGAGGCAGACGGCCGAGAGAATCAAGATGAGCTCAGCATCCCCATGGAAGTAATAATAATAAGAGGACAGATCAAGGCAACGAAGCGAGCAAGCCCAGAAGCGCAAACAATAGCAAGCACCAGTGGAGACGGGGGTCGGTTCCGTCGGATGATCGGATCATGAAGCACGAGGGGAGGCAGGAAGCGGAGGGTTCAGAGGTTTAGATGCTCGCAGGCTCAGATTGACAGTGCCAGTAGTGCCAGTAGTGCTAGTTTGGCGCAACTCGCTCAGCCGGACGCGGGCAAACACAAGATAGCTTATTAGGATTCAAAGTGGAAGAAGGCGGTTGCGAACGGAGCGGCGAGTCGGCGACGACAGGAAAACTGGCCCAAGCAGCACTGTGACTGAACACACGGAATGCGGAGCTGCTGCTGCTGCTGCTGCTGCTGACAAGTACATAACAAGTATGTAGGTATGTACGAACACCACAGCTCAAGAGATGGCACGAGCGGAGAGGCGAGAAAGAAAAAAAGCGACACGGAGCTTGGTGGCCTCTTTGTCTTCCTAATCAGCGCGCGCGTACTCCGTATGTAAGAAGCAATTCTCAGGCAAGGCAACCCGAGGGAACAAGGCTCAGGAAAGTCGGAGAGAAAGGGGCAAACAGGCGCTGGAGACGAAGACAAATGCTGGGTTCAAACTTCAGGGCGGCGGCAACGGCGACTGCACACAGACTCTGTCACTCTCTGGTCGCAGTGGTCGCAGTGGTCGGGTCCATCCCTGTGCATCCAGATGATCCAGGGAGGACGAGGCAATGAAGCGGACTCGTGGAGGCAGCTGGAGTCAGAACTTAGAAGATCAGGGAAAGTTTGACGAGGCCATCCACAGGGCCACAGCCGGACCGGGCCATGGAGGCCAAGGCGCCAGCGGACCAGGAGGAGGAGGTGACGGCGTCTGGCATGTGTTGTGTGTTGTGTGTTGTAACTTGTGACTTGTGTGTTGTGCGATTTGTGCGATTTCGGGCGAGACGAGGGCGGAGGCGGAGGAGAGGGGATTTTCCACAATCCAGCCTCCAGGATGGATGGATGGCTTGAGCCGGCCGCTGATACGATAGCCGAGACTCGCAGTTGGCAAGACGAGGCTGGCAGTGCCCGTGCAGTGGCAGCATACCTCCTAGGCTCCTACAATACTGCTGATAGCCGCAAAGTCTGTGGTCTGCCACAATGACTAGCCAAGTACTCCGTGAGTGGTGTCAATTCAATACTCACATAACTCGCATACCTCACATACCTGTACTCCGTACGGAGTACATGTTCCATGCCGCCATCTGTCGTCATACCCGCTGCCAGCGATGCGTAGATGGCCACCATGCGTCACTGGTCAGCATTGATAGCGAAAAGAGGAGACGACTCAGACGAAACCCCTGAGTCCTGAGTCCTACGTCTACGAGTCTAGGTATGAGTCTACGACCTACGGAGTCGAGTCCGGCGCCTGCGTCCGTCCGTCTTCACCGTCGCCGGGATCCCATAACCTGATCCTTGGCTTGCCAAACTCAGGCAACTCAGGCCTGCAGCCACCGGTGCATCATGTACTGTATCATGTACTGTATGCAGTATCCATACTGCATTGCATTCTACAGTGGCATACCGGAAGCCTGCCGCATGATTATCACCGTACAATTATGTAGCAGCACCACGTGCCTTCAACATGAAATATTGACGTTTCCGCCCCGAACTCCGCCTTGGGCTGCGCCTCAGGCCTGAAGCTTAGAGCTTAGAGCTTAGAGCTCAGAGCCCAGATCGCTGATCAGTGACGATTCTGACGAGGCACAAAATAGAGTACAATTAAGGATCTCGCCATGAGTACATGACCTCGCATCGCAAGAACGACTGCAAATCGACAGCGTGCGGCCAAGTCGGATCGACGTTCGAGCTGATGAGAGACGAGGAAGCGAGGGGTTGATTGAAACGAGGCATGGACCATAGGCAGGGATTCTTGCAGCTTGGCCGCCCTCAATCGGACCCAAGTTGGGAGATATCGACATGCTGGAGGGAGACTTTACTCGACCCTGCCAAAACTCTGTGATTGACCCTGCCCTCCTTCCCATAACGGTTAGTGTCATGCAGCCCCCTGCTAGCTCCATATAGGTACTTAGCTGGCCCGGCCACCTTACAAGATACATTCGCCTGAGACGCGTG
>SRRH01000320.1:0-32022 GCA_018361025.1 Claviceps aff. purpurea | reverse complement strand
AAAAAAAAAAAAAAAAAAAAAAACAGGGGGGGGAGAGAGGAGCACATTGAAGAGGAAAGAAAGAACGAAGGAATAAACATGCACGAGACGAGAAGAGAGAGTGAAGAGGAAGAAAAGGAATAACTGCGCACATGAGCTAACGTTCTCATCACAGGCATCATCATGCCCCTCGCCTACATCCTCACGCCCTACACATCCTTATTCCCCACGTCCACGCAGCGCATGACAGCCCTCGCCTTCGTCCTCGGCCTGAAAGCCTTTTCCGTCATTGTGGCCTTCCCCGCCATCATTATCCTCTTGACCAATTCGTGCTTGTCGCTGCGCATTCTGGGCACTCTGAACGGCTTCGTCACCATGTTTAGCGGCTTTGGACGGGCCCTCGGCCCCGCGAGCACGGGGTATGCTTTTACGTGGGGCGCTAAGCACGGATACATTGTCACGGCGTATTTCTTCCTCGCCTTCATGGCGCTGTTGGGTGCTGTGCCACTGTTTTGGGTGGTCGAGGGGGATGGGCCGGCTGGGTATGAGGCGGAGAGCAGTGCTGGGGAGGAGGATGGGCAGGACGAGACGAGGGAGGGTATTGTGGGCGGTCAGTTGCTGTTGAATGAGAGTGCGGTGGGCGATGATGACGATGGAGATGGGGAGAGGGAGAGGGAGAGGGAGCCGTTGCTGAGGCGGGCCCAGCTGAATGGTCGGTATGAAGCTGTGGCGCGGGCGAGTCCGTGTCCGTCGACGCGGTCATGATTTGCCAGATATGAGACGTCCTAGGAGACACACACTGACTGAATGTCACGACAAAAACGACGCCTATGTACCACGAGGCCCCGACATGACCGTACACACAATAAGAAATCAACACACGCAAGACCGCAAACAAGAACCAAACATAAACACAATCACAAACATGAATATGAACGTTATTTAAATTTTAATAAATCTCAACACAGCACAGTATAGCACGGGCACAACGAAGAACCATCATCAAAAGAAACGACCAGATACGAAGAATGTACGCATCGGGTGAAAGAACGTGAAGAAGAAGCATTGCCATTTACAGCCACATACTCTAGATCTTGACACATAGCATCCTTGCCTCATCTGATAGAACCGTATTTGAAAAATGCATATAAGTAAGGAGAGGCTGCGAGCACGCGGCATCTGCGCATCTACTCATCTTCCTTAAGCCTTGCGAAACCATCTTCCATCATCCTCTAGCTGAGTGTATCTCTTACATCCCCCGTTTCTACTCCTCTCTTATTCTTCCGTTCCTTTTGTTGTCCCTGTATGCAGCGAAACTTGTGCGATGCTGCTTTGAAACTTGGTACGCATAGTGGTATATTAAAATGTTACGTGATGGTATTCATCAATGCCTATCTCAAAAAACAATGTCCTGTCCATGACTGTCCATGCGATCTGAGCGCACCTATCTGTAGCTAATGCAAAGTTCCAAGCTCCCATCTTCAAACGTATAAAGTGTCAAAAGGCCCAGATCTTCCAAGCCGTCCGTAATCATCGCCTCTGTACCTAAATTATTGCACGCTCAGCACCATGGCGCTCAAACGCGTGTAAAATGAACACCGTACCGCCATACCAAAATCAGCAAACATGAGCATAGCGAAAAGTCGGCCCTGCACTCCATGCTGGCTCAAACGTGTATAGCCCGAGGCCGTGAAGCAAAAAAAAAAAAAAAACCCCCGACCGGTATACGAAACAGAAAACCCCGGCGTATCAAGTTATCATCAAAACAGAAAGACAAGACTCCAAAAAAAAATGACATGGGCGGCTTCCTTTCATCAAAGTTCAAACACACATCGTTAGGCACCATCATGACCGATACTGCCCCTGCCCCTCCTCAACATACTGCAACCTCTCCCCCACATCCCCCCTTTCATACCACTGCCAATCCCCCTGCGCCGGATCATGCCTCTGCGGCGCTATCAACGGCGGCCGCAACAAATGGTGCTCGTGCTCTCTCACCGTATCATGTCTCTTGTCCCACGACCCCGTCGCTTGCTCCAGATACACCGGATCATTGTACTTGCTCAGTTCCGAGCTCGAGGGACCCTCCATCGACCGGTGACTATACGTATCTTGTGCATGTTGATTGTCTTCGCTTGTGATTCCAGCACCAGCACCAGCACTCGCACTCGCACTCGCACCACCACCGCACGTCGTGTAGTCATCCCCGCGCCACCTCTCCAAATTAGCCTCCATTTCTCGAAGGTGCAAGCAATCCTTGCCTGCCCAATCGTCGATAATGCCCGCGATTTGAAGAAAGCCCTGTGTATGCCCGCTGGATTGCTTTGAATTCCAGCCACACATGACAAACATGAAGCTGTGCATCATTTCGTGCAGGAACGTGGAGATTATGAGGCGTCGGTTGTACTTGGTGTCGCGGAGGATGGGAGACGATAACACGATCAGGGTTTCGAGGCCGTCGAATTGGGCGCTTCTTCGGACGGCCGTGGTGCCTAGGATGTGGTTATCGTACTTTGCTGCTGCGGAGTGACTCCAGTCCCAGGTGACGCGGCGTGTCAGTCGTGAGGCAAAGAAGAGCTCGTTGGCGGCGGAGAAGATGCTCTGAAGAGCTTCGTTGTCGAGTGGGAAGTCGGCGCCTCGGGATTTGGGACTGATGAGGGCGCGGAGAATGCGCTCCGGTTGTGAGTCTGGATAGCGGCGGTGGTAGAGAGAGACGTGTTCGCGTACGAGGCGGGCGGCTTGGAGGTCTTCGAGGAGAGGCGCATCGGAGGGGAGGAATAAGTGGTGGTGATGGTGGTGCGCTGAGGTATCGGATGTGATGGAGTGGCCAGACTCGGTGCGCTCGAGGGTAGGTATAGATAGATTGGCATGGAGAGAATGGATGCCGGGAGACTCGGCTGGCAGGTATGACGTTGGTGAAGACGACCGTGACGGAGAGGGGGTGTGACGGAGGCCGCTGATGTGTTTGCGGTTGTGCGGATGCATATGATTGTGGATGTAGTTGTGGTCGTGGTCGTGGTCGTGGTCGTGAACGTGAATCGGGTTGCGATCGCGGTCGTGCTCGTGGTCGCTGCCTTCGCGGATGACCAAAAACGGGAGGTTGTGAGCCGCAGCTGACGACTCGATCTCGTGGTGATTCAGGCGCATATGTTGGTGTTGATATTGTTGGTGTTGATGTGGTTGATGCTGCGGCTGCGGGTGTTGCATGTGACCTTCGCATTCGTGATGATGCTGTGCGTGTCTATTACCGCCATGATGCCAGTAGTTGCTCGTCGCTCTATCCTGCCGATTGTAATAGCCCTTGTCGCCAGTGACGCCGGCGTCACCGGAGCGATGAGCGGCCTCCGGATCATGAGGTGGCTCGCCACCCGTCTCACCCCAAAACGCCATCGAACACGCAACGCCGCGCCGGAAATGCAGGAAATACCGTCCAAAGACACTCGTCGATCGTGGAAATAGAAGAGAACCGCTCAAGAAGCATGAAACAAAGTGGCCGAACAAAAGATGTGCACAGAAAAACGCAGGCTAGATTTCGATATGTCTCCGAGAAAGGGGGACGACCAGGATGGCGATGCAGGAGGAGGAAGAAGAACAGGAAGAAAGAAGATGAGGATGAGGAAAGGGGACCAGTAAAGTAAAAAGGAAGCAAAATAGCGGTGGAACAAAGAATCGATTTGAAACAGAAGCAACAAACAGATGAACAAAAACAAAACAAAACAAAAAAACAAAGAAGCACACAGGGCTCGGCGTTATGAATGACAGCGTCGATCCAAGTTTGGATGCAGACGGGTAGCGGTGTATGTAATTACGTTGCAGTCCCCCTTCTGGCGCGTAATTGAGGGCCAAACCGCGCGTCCAGAGTGACAAAAGTCCGACGAACCGAACCACCTGTGACCTGGTGCATGTACATCATGTACGGAGAGGTATGTACACCTCAGATTCGCTTCAAAGCGGACCCTCTTCCGGCGGACGTGACGGAGACTGGAGTCTCGCCAGTGGAGCTTTCAAGGTTCGAGTACTAAGTACCTACCTTAGGTAGGTACCTATGTACTCCGTACGATATGACAAACCCGAGTTCCAAAGTCCAGGAAAAGACAGGGCAACGCACGACAATACGTGGTGCAGACGACAAGCGAAGTCATGAAGTCGAGGTCAGCCTCTTGTGTAAGGTCTGAGAGGCCAAGACAAGAAGAGGAGAAAGGCAGACAAGAAGATGACGTTTTGTCCGTGATTCCGCGTACACCCCCCCTGGAGTCTATTCCTTGCACAAGCAGCAAAGGCCCGCTCCCCGATCCTGGGGCTACCGGGGCTATCGGGGCTGCTGGGGAGAATGGGGGAGAAGCAAGAAGGAAGGTATGTAGGTAGGCAGGGGAGCTTACCTACGGAATATTCGAATGAAGAAGATGTAATTTACCTTCGTTCGCTGGTCTTGATCGAGACCGAGGCCTCGTCGGGTCGAGGCCGGTGAATCTGCATTTCGGCATTCTGCATCCATCCTGCATGCAGCCCAGTTGGACTCTTTGTCTCGTTACCCTCTTCTCACCTCTTCTCACCTCTTCTCACAGTGCACACTCACACACCTTCTTCGGAGTATTCACGGCAGAACAAAACCTGGTTGCCCTCATCGTCCGTGCGGCTCTGCTGCATGTTCATGCGCGCGCGCGAAGCGAGGCGAAGCGAAAGACTCGCATGCATGTATGTACATAGATATGTACATAGATACATGATATGTACATAGATATGTACATAGATACATGATATGTACATACACAACTCCATGTTTGAATCTCCATCACGCTGCAGCCGCATCAACTTGCTCAGTTCGAGCCATGCGCATGCTGCATCATGTCCTCTGCCTGGCCTTCCCGCCAATGGCTGCCATAAGCCGCTGAAGCACTTGCCGGAAACGCCCGGATGTGTGTGCGTGCTGCATCTGTGAAACCCGCACCACTTATCCAAAAAGATGTGAGAAAGAGAAAAAGAAAGATACCGAAAAGAAAACGTGATGAATACATCTATTACATCTATGCTCCGCTTGTTCAACAGTTCTATGATTTCATGTCTCGGGTCCGTTACTAGTCCGTCGTCACATCAGCTAGGTTTGAGCTGCAAGGAACACGGCGCTTGCATGCAGACTTTTTGCTTCGGCAAGACTCCGTACCTACGGAGAATTCTTGCACTGAAACACGAACAACACTGTCTAACGCAAGTTCATGTACCTGCCTGCATATTCGACACAGAGTACAGATATGTGTATTGTGAGATGCCGAGGACTATCGGGATGAAGTCACTCGAGAGTGCTATATAGGTAGCTTATGGGGCCTATGCAGCGAACGAGACCTGAACTATAGATGCTGAGGCAATGGTTGTTTTACATGCAAATAAGACATGCGTGGTGCATCTCTGGGCGATGGCTGACAGACACCGAAACTGTAAAGTGTAAAACGTGAGCTAGGTACATATGTACATGAGGTATACGTAACTTTTTGACTATCGGTATGCATTCAAGCACGCACCAACAAAACCATCAACACATCACCAGCAAGCCATGTTGCAACAATCATGGCATTCCTCTGACTACCATAACTCCCTCGGCATCTTCCACCAACGAACCAATTGTTTTTCCCGAAATAGACAAGCCGGCATGACATTGCGTGATGCCATCCTCCATGGTTCGTCTACTGGGTCTTTGTGACTTTGTCCCACCCTCCTTTCGAAAGCGGACCGTGTCATGTGTAATGCTTCGTACAACTTCGTGCACCGCGAACCCTTGATCCCCTTCTCCTGCCTTTCCCAGATTATGCAAACCCGGAATACGCCCTCGGGTATCCCATTCGCCAAGCCGTCTTTCCGATTGTTGTTATTCTGTGCGTGTCTAGTCATCATGTGGCAGTGCTCCGTAATCATTTGATCATCTGCGACTGCGACGCATCCAGACCCGGGGGTTGGCATCACAGCATGTACGGAGGTTGCAGGCCGGAATTTCGAGCACCCGTTCAGAGACCTTTTTCTCATGTTCTCTCGTCGATGGTACTTTTTAGTAAATTGAAGATTGCCTTGAACACTTCTGTACGTAAGGGACACCCTTCATGGCCGCGCAGCTGGGTGCACAAGCTGGGGGCAAAACACTTCCTTGTTTCCGAACGGCGAAGAGGAACCCGTCGTCCGTTGCTCGGCCACGATGTCCCACGAGACTCATCGCAGACAAAATATTGTTTGCCATTCCAAAAGGAAGCACCGGGGCCATCTACGTATCTTTTGCGGAGAGCGTTTCGTGGAGTTGTGCCGCTCCAACCTCGCGTCTTCCGATCCCTGCCATCGCGCCCCCCTTGTATTTGTTTCTTCAATCTGTAAAAGTAAACAAAAAAACTTCCTGAAATAGGTGAGTGCCGTCCCGAACAACTCAAGACCTAGAACCCCCCTCAGCCAGTCTCCCGATGAACTGAACTTCATCAGCCTGCCGCTGCAAAGCTTGTCGCATATTCTGAGAATATCGCCGTCTCTGCCCATCCTCCTCAGCATCGGCCTCCGACTCCGGCCCCTCAAAGTCCTTCCCAGTGAAGAGCGGTGAAGTGGTAAAGCTCACCATGCCAAGCTTTTCGCCAGTCCACAGCAGAATATTGTCATCATTGGGCCGGTCCTCCCCATCCCTAGACTTAGTCGAGACAATCTTGCGCGCCATGTCATCCGAGGCAGGCATCGACGCGAAGAGAGACGACGGCTCATCACCATCACTGTGACCAACCTTGATGTGTCGGCATTCTGTCCATCCGTCCCGCTCGAACCACTTGATGAAGCCAGATCCATCGGAAAACACAATCTTGCTGCCGTGGTTCGTGACGGACAAGATGGTGGACGAAGCAGCTGTTTGCCGGTTCTGCATGACAGAGTGTTGTAATGTCGATGTTTCGTCGTCAGTGCCACACGCCGAGGTCGAGCTGAGGCCATAGAGCTCGAGAGAGCCCTTGGATTTATAACCACCACCGGCCATTAATGTTCTGCCCCGACTCTCTAGTTTTGCCTGGGTGATACGTTCGGGGGATAGTTCGCCTTGTCGACGCAGTTCTGCATCAGTCGTGGAGAAGGGGTATGGCAAGGCAGCCAAGCTTTTTATGAGCGCGCCGGACCATATCGATCCCACGATGGTGGGAAACTTGCGGCGATCATAGTGTAGGATGTTGGAGAATCGCCCAGACACGTAAATGTCATTCGAGACAAGATTGTGCGACCCGGCTTGGGGGAGGTGCAGAATACTGATTGGAGTCGGCTGGGAAAGCGGTGCATACGGAGGAAGCGGCTTGTTGTCAAAGATGCTCCTAAAGATATTGCTGTCCACGCACTCGGGCCCGTCTAACCGCTCGACAACCTCGCGCGTTGCCATGCTTCTTGCCCGGAAATCATGGATATGTATGCCCAGTGACGTGCCCACAGTCAACGGTATGCCTTGGTGTACGGCCGACAACGTGGTGATGGACCATTCGAAAGACTCTCGGCTAACGACTTGTAAGCGATTGAGGTCGACTTCGATGAGATCTAGTAGGCGACAGATTAGTCTCTGCCAATAAGGTCTAGCGTTTCCGCAAACATGTATCTTTCTCTCTCTCTCTTTTATTTCTGTCTCATTGTCTCATGCACACACGCTCTCTGCATCCGACGCAACTTACGACTTTGAACGGCAAAGAAAGCTCTATGACTATCGTTATCTACGGTGACGCACTCTGTGACGCCCGTGTCAATCTTTTTCGATCTCTTGCTGTTCTGGCTACCTGGACCGTCTATAAAGAGTATATCGGGTTCGCTCGTAGCAACGATGCGGCCCGCCTGACCTCGTGATCCCTTGACATCCCACAAGCAGACTGACCCATCGTCCAACGGCGAGACGGCCAGCATGGTGCCCAGGCCATCGTTACCGTCGTAAGGACTGTACAGGGCCAGTCCCCGAGCTTCAATGACCGGCGATGAACCGCCCGTGCGCACCCGAGGAGCTTGAAGCCAATTGACACAAGTCGTGGCATATCGTTGAATATACTCATCGTACCATGATACATTCTCGCCAGGGAAATGAGGGTCCCAGTTCGCCATATCCTTCATTTTCCGTCGTCGGTCTCTTATAGCTCCAAGGCTCCCAGGGTCATTGCGCCTTGGTAGGGTACCGTTTTGCAAGTGGCGGTTCTCGCTCGCTTCGCCATTCGATTGCATCGCATCGTCGTGTGTCTGAGCCGGCTCGATGGTGACCGGACGTTGCATGCTGCGCCGAGCCTTGAGTAATCGGAGCCATGGCGACTTCTCGAAGCAGTGCAATTTCCACAACTCGTCGTCGAGACAGAGCTCCCGGAGTTTGCGCGATACAAGCTGCAGCTTGGTGAGTTGGGAGGGCTCCAAATCTGCATCATGTGACCATTCGTCGCGGTCTTGGTTAGCCCTGGCCTGTAGACTGTTTTGTCTCTATCTTTTTGTCCATGTCACGCGGGGGTGGAAGCAGCAGAAACACACAGAAAAGTCGAGGAAGACATAAGTGCCGAAACACCCAACAGTCGACTCCAAGGACTCACGTCAACGAAGGGAAAGTCTTACAAGTAATGATCTGGAGGATGATTTCATCCGGGAGCTCGTCCCACTGTGACGGACATGGGGAGTCCATGGCTCATGGTGAGTAGCAGGACATGAATGGCCGAGGAAGGGGATTCTCAAGCTTGAAAGACCAAGTGAAGGAGCGGCGATAAGGATATTAAAGAAGACTAAAGAGTGTCATGTATACCTAGCTCTCGCTTTGAAATAAGCGGGATGTGGTCAGCGGGTGCTGGTGGGCGAGGAAGAATGGAAGGAAAAGGTGCGGCTGGCTTAATACGGAGTACATCTGGTGGAGAGGAGTCCTGGCATCTGGGCTTCTGGATTGGATGGAGCTCGAAAAATGGAAGCCAAAGTTGGCAAAGCGAGCAAGCCATCTTCCGCATCCAACGCTGTGCAGACGGGGTTTGACGGATTCAGCCATAATAGAGGCTCTTCTCGGCCGAGGTGTAGCCCAACGCGGAAGCTGCACGCAGCATCATGCACCTTGCCGCCGAAAGAGCTCGTAACAGGCATTACAGACAGCGGCTGACACCAATCGCCGGGTCTGATACGTGCCATATCCACAAGGGGATGGATTTGGTGTTTAATATCGATGGCAGAAGGGATGGCGGCATCGTGGACCGTGATGGACGAAACCTTCGTTCATCCCATGTTTCGTTTCGCCTTGATCCATCTCGGGAAGTGTTGTGGGGCGACTAGACCAATCATAGCCCTCAATCCATCCCCCCTCTTCCCTCTTCCCCTCTTCCCGGGCATCTTGCCCCTCATCTCGGGGGGTCCTCGTTTTGCTCTCTTGTTTGGTGATGACCCTCATCCTCCACCTTGCACTGCTTCTCTTGCTTGGGCACATCTGCTTGCTTCCTCCCACTTGCTGAATTCCCCTGTATCAAGTCTTACATGTGCTGATCCAGTCACTCCGGTCACCGCTTCATTAGTACCACATGGATGCACAAGTCAGCAGCAAGCAGCATTCCAGAGGGGTGCAGTGCAGTGTGCAATACCTAGACGATAGTACAAGATCGGGTTTGTGCGAGCCGAGTACAAAACATGTCAGATTGCCAGGCACGCCTTGTCACCTCATGCAATGCCACTGCCTATACTGTGCTTCAAAAGCATTCGGAGAGTCGAAACTGCCGACGAGAAAATAAAGAGCCCTGGCGCCGCGCGCGGTCTCGGAACGCGCAAGAAGCCTCAATGCACGGAGCTTCGACCTCCCCAAAACACCAGACGGATATTGTGGAGCGATTGGATTGAGTGGTGTCTCGAGTCTCGACTCTCGAGCATGTCTCGAGCATGTGTCTGGGTACATAGTCCCAGTCATGCCATGTTGAGATCTTGGCACTCTTGACAGCCGCCACGCGTCGATCGCCAGCAGCACGCCAAACGCAAACATACGAGGTGAGGATCAGGTGAGTTGGCGCGGAAAACCGGCAATCCCTGAATTTTGCCTCGTTCGATGTGCACACTCGTGCTGGCAAGAGACTTTTTCTGAGCTCTGGGGATATGGCCAAAGCAGTACGGAGTAGATGAATAGATTTACAGTCCACCGTGAAAGAAATACGAACAAGAACAAGTCTTTGAATGGAACAGGAACAGGAACCTTTTCCTTGGTGCCTTGTACATGTGTTTATCAATGTTATTTCACGTCGCGCATACAGGGGTACGATACGCGTGTGACTAACCGTGACTGCGAATGTTGCTTGCGCTTTCGGGTTTCGTTTCCCACCCACCTCCTCACTTTGTACATTTCACCTCACATCTCACAGTCCGGCAACTTAGTCAACACGACCGCCTTCTTTCAGTGTTCGAGAACAATACCAAACACCAGATTCTATTCAGCCACAGCTTCTAGGTTGTGAAAATAAATGCTGAGCTTTAGTTTGGCTTGTTTGGTTCCTTACGAACGACTACTTATCACCACTTGCTCTCGAGTCTGACTTCTAGGAACAGCATTTCCCAGTTTCACAGCAGCTCCAAGGACCAAGCAGGTCTCCAAATCCAAGGACCAAAAATGAGATCCGACTCCGGCGAGGTAAGCTTCTACCTCGCGTGTGTTATCGTTCTCTTCGAAGTCCCTACTTGTCTACAAGGAAGAAAGAAGAGGAAAAACAACACGAATGATGCCTGACCACTTTCCAGCAGTCCTCGCAATGGAGCGACGTTACCGAGGCCATCGCAAGCCGCGGGAATGGCTGCAGCCGGAAGAAGCAATCGATGTATCTGCGGGATCCCTTCTCGGATCCCAGGCATGAAGACAAAGTGATCCAGTTGCGCAGCTTTGAAGCCCTCAACGCGTCCAGGTCCGAGCCTTGTCCCGAGGACTTTGTGCTAGAGCATCCTTCGCGGAAATTACGTTCAGCGAGACGCAGCCAGACTGATGGCTACTTGACGTCGGCGCTTCACGGTGAAAGAAAGGAAGACAACGAAGAGAGAGAACAAGAATCCACCGACTTCGCCATGGATACAGCTACGCAGGCGTCGTCCATTGTCTCTTCACTCGCCGAGCTGCCTCCAAGTCGGCAGACACCTATGCAGAACACGGCCACCGCGCTTTCTTCGCAACAACGCCGAAGCACACTCGTGCCGCCGTCTTCGTACAACATGGACATGGACGAGTTCACGCCCCGTGCGGCTAAGCTCATCACCCTGCAGAGGGTCGATGCAGGTTGCGTACGCACGTCCAGCATATACGAAGACGACATGGGCTTTCGGCACGCTGACGCCACTTACAATTACAACTACACCTGCGACCCTATTGGCAGTACAAGAGCGAGTGCACCCAAGAGACGCCCCGCGACGCTCGGCTTTGAAGCGTACGGCGAACTCAAGCACAGCAACTCCAAGTCCTCAAGTCGCGCCAGCGTTGATCCGTTTCGCTTCGATGGCGAGCGGTACTCGCCCTTTCTGAAACCATCTGCAGAGCGAGACGTCAGCAGAGCTCTCTACCAAGATGATAGCAAACTCACTGGCATTGCAACAGAGGGCACAGCCCAGATACAAGCTTCTTTCCATTCGCAGTCACAGGTGCAGTCACAGCGAGGGGCACGAGTTCCTCAGCCGCCGGGCTCGTTTTATGACCACGCCGCCATCCAGTCGACTTAGAAGGTCGAGGATGCGGTCAAGGTTCCTGTTCGCAACCACGCAGCTCTGCCGGCCGCGACGGAGGAGCATCCCATCTCGCTGCAGCTCGACCTCCGTGACGTCTTGGTCGAGGAAGATCTCGCGGGAATGCAGAGGCAGCACGACATAGACGACGACTGGCAGACGGTGACTACTGAGCAGACACGTCCGCATCGGGCCCTGGAACTGACATTGCGGCTTGACAGAGAGGTAGGGAGCAGTCTCGCCGATGTCTCGAGCGCGCCAGACGACGAGTTTGACCAGTTCATCGGTGCTGCGAACAGAGAGTCTCAGTTTATATCTGCGCAGAACTATCCTCCTCTCCAACGTGCTTTGGGAACCAACGTCGCCGCCAATCACCCGACCTCGGGGGCTCATGACACTTCCAAAATCCTCGGTCCAACAGACCGCTCTTTCCGTCAGAGCTACCAGAAACACCATCGGCGTCCAGCCCGCGCGGCCGCCGCTATCCGCCACCTGAGCAGGCGCCTCTCGCCGGATCTTCTCAAGGCGCAGATGCGGTATCCATCCCCCAGTTACGAGAGCCTTGGTTCCGACATCAGCAAGGACTATTCGCAAACTGGGCCGCAAAACCCTCACACAGGCTTCCACGATCACGACGCGGGACATCAAGGGGGACAGGACTCGCCGCCGTATCGTAGCGACCACTGGCCGGTATCAACCCTCCGCCTCGATCCCCAGGAGATTCTTGGTCACGGGACTCATCCTGCCAATAACCACAGCAGCCCGGGCCATGCACCGCGGCCCCTTGCCGCCGCGGCAGCAGCAGCAGCAGCAACAACTACGGGATCGTCCCTCCCACGCTTCCCCTTCCCTCTCATCAGTCTCCCTGAGGCTGCAGCCTTGCAGTCCCAGCGACGTGAGCGAGGCGAAGAAGACCATTCCGACCCTGGGCCTGCCTTTGCTGCCAAAGCACGCTCCTGCACAGTCAGTACTGTTTCTAGCAATGGGCCCTACACACCAAGTTCTCCCGCTCGTGGCTCGTGCTGGTTGGGGAAGCCAAAGCAGACGTATCGTCCACCACATCAGGCCCACACTCTCCGTAAGTCTGGCAATTCCAATCTCTTCGCATTGCAAATCGTAGAAAAAATCTGCAAAAGGGGCAACACAGACTACCAAAGGTTCTGATGACTGACAAGAGCCTCTTTTCCTGAAATGTAGAACCCCAGCGATCTTCCGATCTCCTACGCCAAGAACCCCAGGGCTCCTACTTTCAGGCCTCGGTCCCCAAAAGTATCTCTCTCCTGAGCGCACGCTTCTTCCGCCTGAGTAACTTATCGACACGCGCTCGTGACCGTGGTGTCCAGCATCTCCGACCGGTGCCATCCGCCCAGCAGCGTTACTTCCACCACCATAGCTTCTTTACGCAGTCGCAGACGGATTTGATTCGCTCCGCCCGAGAGGATATCTTGTTCCGACGGCGGCATCACAGCGAGGATGATCCGCCGCAGCGGCTGATCTTCACAGTGATTTTGGTGCTGACGATTGCTTTTCCCCTAATAGGACTGTTGGCGTTGTGGGGGAAGTTTGATGGGACTATTGCGTGGTATGCCCGTGGGGAGAGGGGGTGTTTGACGGGGGAGCAGAGGGCGACGCTGAAGCAGCAGCTTTTGGTGGAGGTTGTTTTGTATCCGGCTTTGATTATTGCTCTTTCGGTGTACTATTCTGTGCATGGTTAGGGCTTCTGGGAGGAATACTGGAAGTTGTCGCGTGTCGACGGCTGGTAGGGTAAGTGAAAACAAAACCAGAGGGGAAAGGAACAAGAAACAAGCGAGAATGAAGAGGCGAGAGGGAAGGTGGCAGAAAGCCTTGAAAAGGTAAGGTGGTGGAGTACATCATCTATATTGCATGTATGAGAACGATGTTTGTCATGTTGGAATATTTGTTGCATCAAGCTGGGGCACAAAACAGGTCACGATCAGTCCTCCGAATTTAGCACTACGAATTTCATGTTGAAAGACCTATGTAAGCACTATCACATCACTGTGTCCATCAAGCAATTTATGTCTGATGACAACGTTCGCAAATCTTCTTCAACTGATCTCCATCATGATCCATTTGCGAAAGCCAACCCCAAGCAAAGTATATAGCCATCACGGTGATTGCTTACTTGCTTGACCCACTGCCGCTGCCGCTGCCAGACGCGTACGAATTACCGTTGGGGGCAGTATACGTAGCACCTCCAGCACCGTTGTTGTAGTAAGTGCTTCCATTAGGGTTGGAGTAGTAGTACGATCCGTTGCTATCATGGGGGAAAAAATTGAAAACTTAGCCCAGTAACTGCCGCTCTTCTCAACTCAGGGAAGGAGATGGGCAAGCAAGAAAGAAAATGTAACAGAATAGCAGATAGTTAGACATACGAGTTGGAGTAGTGGTAAGAGTTGGAGTTGGAGGCACTGCTCCCGTAGTCACGAGAACAATAGTGGTTGCCCTATATTCAAACGCAATCTGAGTTTTAGTTTTCGCCCTCCACTTTGAATGTCGCAGAGGATCTGCAATTAATCGCTACTGCGGGGGTAGGAGTAATAAGGCTTGGTTGGTGGCTTGGCGTCGAGTCAACGAACCTGGCTGTTGGTGCCGGAGCTGTTGACGCTGTATTCCTTGCCCATGATGATTCTGGTTTGGTCTCGGGACGAGATGATCGTGATGAGTGTGTACTGGTGAGAGAAAGATGGTTTTGGGAGAATGAAAACTGTGTGTAGGTATGTTATTGTGAGGAGATCCGAGGTCCAGAAGGCAAGATCGATGGGGGGGGCTTGAATATATAGGCTAATTACAATCCCAGCAAAGCAGATGGCGCGGGGCCGGTGCGAACGGACCACCGCCATGCATATGTACAAGTTGTGAATCGAAGTAGGTACATGCAGATAATGATCGTGGTATGAGCAGTTGTGACCTGCGAACTAATCACGAATGATTCACGATTCACGTATCATGTATGTAAGGAGTAGGCCCGTATGTATGTAACAACATGAGACGCGCTTCGCAAAGGTAACAGGTCCGCTATTTAGAGTTTCATGGCTGCTCTTTCCCCCCTTTCGTATGCACGCTTTTGTTGTGACCGGCCGATGAGCTCGTAGCCGTTGCCGGTCGAGGCATTGCTGATCGCAAAGAGTTAAGTTCCGGCGAAAGAAACGTGACTTTGTATTCTACACAAAAGAGCCTCTTGCAGACACAAACCATATCAGCTTGTTTATGTATTCTGCTAATTGTGCTCTGAGGTCTAGCACGTAGACGGTAGCAGTGTAAGCCTCATCTGGTAAGAAACTAGAGTGGCTACCCATTCAGCCGACTTCAAGTTAGCAAGTGACGTGGCCTTGATTGGAGATTGATGAATGAGCGAGGCAAGGTGCTATTCTTCCAGCCATTGTGTGCTGACTTGGTACTAGCTGCCCTATTAGCTACCTAGTACCAAGTCAGCACACAATGGCTGGAAGAATATTAGGAGATGGTCCATATTCACAGGCAGAAATTAGAATAGTGGCTGTTCTACGCTATTTTGGTCGTGATTCACAGTCAAATTCGCACGGCTCTACGCAGCCTGTTATCATCAAGCCACGCGGGGTGGAATTCCGAACAGTGACAGGCTACAGCCATGCTCTTCCCAACTAGATGATCTTACGCGGTTTTAAAAAGGTTTCACCCACGAGTACGTGGACGGTGGAATCCTCTGTGGAAACCGAAACTCAATTAAAGAGAGGCCCATTGTAACGCCTTGAACCACAATGCAACCTCACTTCTTCGAATGCGATTCGCGCCAGCGATTGATCTCATCTCCTTCCGTTATCCTGCTCGCTGTGGTCGAAGTTCGAGCACGCTGGTAACGATTCCCGATTACAATCTAGTATTGCACTCTATCTCGATTCTATCGCAATAATAAACTTACAAGGCAGGCGACGGCGACTCCGTTGCCGACATCCCATAGATAGAGACGAGTTTCAGGCATGAGGACAGTCCACTCGTCGCTAGGCCAGAGTGATCGACATAAACAATTCTTTCTATCCATACATTATATTACAACTCATACTCATCATCAACCTCGTCCTCCAGCTGTTTAGCAGCGGCCCTAGCTTGTACCTTTCTCATAATACCACGAAGGTCGCGATGCCGAAAACTGTAGTTATTGGCAGCATGCTCTTCTTCAGCAGACTCATATGCCTCCTCGTCTTGCCTGCGCGAATCATCGATCCACGCCATCTTTTCTTCACCTGTCCGGGGGCGCTTCTGGGACCCGCTGGTGCATTCTTTGCCCATCTGATTCCAAGCCAGACACGAAGCGTAGGCGCTCTTACTGTACGTAGTAGGAAGGTCGCGTGCCTTACGGTAGGCTTCGTTCGTTTTCGGAAGGCCGGGCAGCCGCTCTTTTTCGTACCACTCATTGCGCGCGAGTTCATACTGCTCAAAGGCATGTTCAGGTGTACCCGACTTAGGTTTGTCTTTGGCAGGAACTTGTAGCTGACTGTGTTGATGTGACGATGATAGATGTTGTGGACTGTGTGTGGACTTGTGTCTGGCTGTGAACTTGTCGAACTTGTGGCCCTTGTGGTTGTACATGTGGTCCATAAATTGATTTGAAGCATACCAGAAGCAATGAAGCGATTAGGTATACGCTGCTGCAGCTACTGAGAGCTGAGTGAAAAGGATATGTATACAGAATCAGGGAAACTTGTAGACATCATATGCTCCACTTGGTGAAGCATGGTGAAGAAGATGGCCTGCTCTACGGAGTATTGTAATTTGTAACCATGTGCCCGAGGGATAGCGCGCGAGTGTTGGATAATGTTTGAGGCCTTAAAATCAGTATTCCCGGCAAATTATACATCTGGTATCCGCAAGAAAATTGAGGTGAAACCTTCGTATAGTATTGAACTGAATTTTGAACAAGAAATGCGATGGCTGCCGATGCCAAACATAATGACTTGCGCAGTGCAATTGTCAGACAAAGACAAGACAAGGCATGTGGTCCTTCAAGTACACTTTCTCGGTGCCAACTGCTCTTCCAGTGACACATACACGAGCTTTTTTTATAGTGCGTATTCGTGAGGTGGCGGTGACCTGTATCTTCTCACGCGAAAGTGTGAGTGTTTCAAATGATGCAAAAGATTGGTTCTTCGCAAGTTAGGACTGGAAAAAGTAGTGCTGGCGGAGCATCGAGATACGGCAAGTCGCAACCACTTCTAAACCAAATACGTATCAGCTTGAGACAACAAAGACGAACCCTAATATCTTGACTAGGGATATATATCTAGCTGGCTGGCAGCCGAGTCGCTCCGATGTGTCGCAGTTCAAGACCATCCTACGGGATGCACCAGAGACTCTCGAGCGTTTCGAAATGCTTATCTAGCCGATACTTTTCATGTCCCGTCGCCAGCCTAAGCCATGAGAATATGGCGAGCGAGTCCAATATAACCGGTCGAGTAATAAAGACTCCTCATGTGGTATCGGTGATGGATTTGCATTGAATGCAGAACGCACAATGGCCTAGGCATCGGCCGAGAGAAGAGGTCTTCGAGAGAGCTGCGATGTTGAAGATCAAGTTCTTGCGACTCAAGGTACATACTCCGCAGAGTCCGCACCTACCTAATGTACCTAAATCAAGAGACGGCGGAGAGTCCGATCCAGCCTGAAATCTAAGGCCATTGTTATGCCTGATAAAGACTAGCGTGCTCCCACGACCCTCTTTGGGCTCGGTTACCCCACTCGTTTGTGAGTGGCTGGCCAAAGCGAGTGAGTGAGAAAAGTCTGGTCCTTGGGAAGTGAGTGGTCCGAAGAAAAAATCACAAAAATTTTGGCTGGGAGGGAAAGAATTTCTACACCGATAAACCCCACTACTATTTGCCCGTCTTCCCACCCTCTCAATTCTTTCCTTTCGCAACTTCTCCAGTCGTTTTCGACACCGACAATATCTCTCCCTCCCTTCCTTGTCAGACTTAATTCAAGATGGCGGACGAAGTTTATGACGGTGCCATTGGTATCGATCTGGGTGCGTAACATTTCTTCAACTTCCTCCACCAGGTGTGCTTTGTGGCATGATGCTGCGCGCCCCGTCGCCATCGTCGGATCTGTTATCGCGCAGCCTCGCCTTGCCAGCAAGCAGAATTTTCTCCGTCGTACTCGTTCGCCAAACACCTCGAAAAAACTAACATCGCTCCCAGGTACCACCTACTCCTGTGTGGCCACCTACGAGGGTACCAATGTTGAGATCATTGCAAATGAGCAGGGTTCTTTCACCACCCCTTCTTTCGTTTCCTTCACCGACAAGGAGCGTCTGATCGGTGATGCTGCCAAGAACAATGCTGCCATGAACCCCAAGAACACCGTCTTCGACGCCAAGTGAGTTCTCTATCAAAAAGGCCGCGTCTAACTTCACTGGGAATCACACCCTGGTGGTACAGTCGCGCCACGTTCATCCGAGGCGTAGCTAACATAACCGCAATAGGCGTCTGATTGGTCGCCGCTTCGATGACCCTACCGTCAAGAAGGACATGGAGTCATGGCCCTTCACCATTGTCGACGTGAACGACCAGCCCAAGATTGAGGTTGAGTACCTTGGCGAGAAGAAGCAATTCTCCGCTCAGGAGATCTCCGCCATGGTTCTCCTCAAGGTAAGAAATAATTGCAAAACTTCATATGGAGTTTCTGGCTTTCTTTTCAGAAGGGAAAATGAAGAAGGTGATCTCAAAGACTAAATTAAATGCTGACTATTTGAACAGATGAAGGAGATTGCCGAGACCAAGCTTGGCAAGAAGGTTGAGAAGGCCGTTATCACCGTCCCCGCCTACTTCAACGACAACCAGCGACAGGCTACCAAGGACGCCGGTGCCATTTCTGGCCTTAACGTCCTCCGTATCATCAACGAGCCTACTGCTGCCGCCATCGCTTATGGCCTGGGCTCAGGCAAGTCTGAGAAAGAGCGAAATGTTCTGATCTACGATCTTGGTGGCGGTACTTTCGATGTGTCGCTTCTTAACATTCAGGGCGGTGTCTTCACCGTCAAGGCCACTGCCGGTGACACCCACTTGGGTGGTCAAGATTTCGACACCAGCTTGCTTGACCACTGCAAGAAGGAGTTCACTCGCAAGACCAAGAAGGACCTCGGCGGCGACGCCCGTGCCCTGCGAAGACTCCGAACTGCTTGCGAGCGTGCCAAGCGTACCTTGTCCAGCGGTGCCCAAGCCACCATTGAGATCGACTCTCTGTTCGATGGTGAGGACTTCACCATGGCCATTACCCGTGCTCGTTTCGAAGACTTGAACGCCAAGGCTTTCGCGGGCACTCTTGAGCCTGTCGCTCAGGTCCTGAAGGACGCTGCCATCGAGAAGTCCAAGGTCGACGAGATTGTCTTGGTCGGTGGTTCCACCCGTATCCCCAAGATTCAGAAGCTCCTGTCTGAGTTCTTTGACGGCAAGAAGCTCGAGAAGAGCATCAACCCTGATGAGGCCGTTGCCTACGGTGCTGCTGTTCAGGCCGGTATCCTCTCCGGCAAGGCCACCTCCGCCGAGACGGCCGACCTTCTCCTGCTCGACGTCTGCCCTCTGTCTCTCGGTGTTGCCATGGAAGGAAACATCTTCGCCGTCGTCTTGCCCAGAGGCACCACCGTCCCCTCGATCAAGAAGAGGTTAGTTTGCAGTTTGATGGGTGCTTTCAATCTTTCACTATTATAGACAGCTGCTAACATGTTCTTGACAGAACCTTCACCACCGTTGCCGACAACCAGCAGACTGTTCAGTTCCCCGTCTACCAGGGTGAACGTGTCAACTGTGAGGACAACACTTCTCTGGGCGAGTTTACTCTTGCTCCCATCCCCCCCATGCGTGCTGGCGAAGCCGTTCTCGAGTGTATCTTTGAGGTCGATGTCAACGGTATCCTGAAGGTCACTGCCACCGAGAAGACCTCCGGCCGTAGCGCCAACATCACCATTGCCAACTCTGTCGGCAAGATGTCCACCGCTGAGATCGAGAAGATGATCTCGGATGCTGAGGCATTCAAGAGCAATGACGAGGCCTTCAGCAAGCGCTTCGAGGCTAAGCAGCAGTTGGAGTCGTACATCGGCCGTGTCGAGGAGATTGTCACCGACCCCACACTGTCCCTGAAGCTTAAGCGTGGCCAGAAGGAGAAGATCGAGCAGACCATCTCCGAGGCCATGGCTACCCTTGAGATCACCGACAGCTCTGCTGAGGACCTCAAGAAGCAGGAGTTGGCGCTCAAGCGTCTTGTTACCAAGGCCATGTCCTCCCGATAAATGCACTTGCCTTCCAACACACAAACAAAAACAAACATTTTGTGACGGAGTTGATAATGAAGACGATTCCGAAAAGTTGGGTCGAAGAGCGGGCAACAGACGGCGTTGTTTTCAGGCGGTGGCCCCTGCATCTAAGAATTGGATGAAGGAGAAGCCCCATTTGGAACGTCTATACTGGGATATGGAAGCACGCAACAGGTGTAACAACGACATGGTCTGGGGGGTTATACATCATTTCTTTTGTAATTTTCTTATGTCATCTTTTCATATTTTCCCGGATCTGCGGACATTCGGAGTGGCGGAGATCAACGACGAAGGCACTGTTCAGAACAATTCTGCGAAGCAAAGAAAAGTTTTATCTTTCCAACTCGGAGCCCGGATTGGAGGCTTGACTAATGGGTGAATGATTACTGCATAGCTTGAGGGTGCATGTGCCTGGTCCGACGATGTAGGGGGACGAGCCGCTCATGAAAGAGAATAGACTCGGTAGAACGGAAAATACGATCGCAATGAGCGTTTATGTTGACCTGATTTGTGTCTGATGATAGACACGCGTATGGTTCTAGATCTAGGCCATCTCAGAGAATGAGAATGAGCCTCGTCTTGTGCATGTGTGATTTGTATAAAGAACGTCTGAATCGATTATCGTATGTACTTGAAACTCATGTTGCGGGCAACCTAGAGATCATAGATGTACAGCCTACAGGTACATATGTAGTAGGAGCCCTTTTTAGGTTGTACAGTACGGGGTACTCACCATGAGAGGAGGTTGGATACATATTGTGATTTTGAATTTATCAACGGCCTCGCAACAGAATGGGGAATCGGCATACAGCATCAATGAGACCTATTTACCTCTTATCTTACCTCGCCTTCCATGTGATTCTATGTCATCGGCCGAGACCGCTTCGTATTTTTGCGGTCTCGGATCGTATTGCTTCTTGACACAGTGTGTAAACCCGTGAAGTCCGCACTGATTTCGTTGGCGGGGTGATCCCTCTCTCAGAATTACGATTTCGTCTGGTGGGATTTGATAAAATGTTATGGAATGATGTGATGAGTTAGTTTGTCTGTGCTCTGCATACCACTCTAATCTTTTCGTCTTCACTTCATCAACATGCCTCCTTATGCATGCCATTTTACAGGTACATACTCCGTATGTACACACTGTATTTGCTCCTTTTGGGGCATTCGTGTTGAGTTTGTGCGTGTTGCCCCACTTATTGGTCTGCCCTATCTCACCCAGCTTATAACGCGTTGAGACCTTTCGGATCTTGGAAATCATAACTCCAAACATCTGACATCTTCACTTCACTCCTCACTGCGCTCGCACTCGCACCCGCACTCGCATTCACTCCACAACGTATCACGAAGGCTCAGTATCTCGAACCTCCCCTTCTCCCGCTAAAGCGCAGCCTGATAATACAATGCCCATCCACCTGTTGGATCTCCCCGTCGACGTCCTCGCGCTCATTCTGAAGCCGTTCCTCGTACAAAGAAGAACCATTCCCCTCTGCCCATGTGGTAGCTCCTTTCACAGCTGGTCGCGGCTAGAGGTGAGACCACTGCCGATCCTACTTATCAACTCAGTTATACACCGCATTGCAACGCGGCTATTCTACCAAAGCAACACGTTCATGCTAGATCTAGAACACAATCATGGCCCGCACGTGGAGGGATGTCTGCCCGAGCTGGCCAAAGGTGCCCATGCCGCCGATGTATTACGAGTTCAGAACGCACCGGATGGAGGAGCCCCCATTTACCGCGGCAAAAATATTCTGATGATATGGCCGGCGCTGTCCCGGATACGGTGTCTGGAAATACGGCTCGAGCAGCTAGAGCCTTGGATCGGGAGGCTAGTGTGGCCCCTCATCCAAGACATGATTGTGAGAGGAGATCTTACAGACTTGCGTGTGAAGGTAAACGCTTGCACTGATTTTATCTCTGACTCTGAGGATAACTCGAACCCTCTTGATCCCACCGAAAGTCTTAGAGACCATTTCGTGTCCTGGGAACTTGGCCCCAGCCAAGAGAATGGTTTGAAAGAATGGCCTCCTATGTCGACCAAGGGAGAGGATGCCGTGAAAGCAAGGAACATCATCTTTACGGTGTCGCCTCTCGCCCCACTGCTCGCCACGGTGCAGAATCCGCACTTACGCACCTCTCGGCTATGGGTTTCGGTGAAGACGGTGCATTGGCCGGCATGGGAACCGTACCATATGCCTCGTCGGGTCGGCGCGAATATTCCTGAGAATTCGCCCACCCACATTGACTCGGAAATGATGGAGATTGACTGGAAGAGTATCTTGAGCGTAATTAATCCCGAGAGCAGGGCCAAGGCTGTAGGCTCAGCTGATTAGGGGTATGTTGGTCATGGTATTTTGCTCTGAGCGCTCACTGTCTAGAGGGAGACCAATATGAAAATAAGGGAGTAGTTGTTGAAGTGTTTGTCAGGAAGCAGGGAACTCGAGGCCCAGTGCGTCCCTGAATTTTTCGAAAGCAGGTCGAGGTAGAGGTTTTGTAAGGCCATCGGCAACTTGATCGGACGAGGGTACATATTCGAGTGCGATTTCCCCGGCTATCTGTTTCTCCCTTACAAAGTGCCATTGGATGTCGATGTGCTTAGTGCGCGCGTGGTCTTGGGGATTCTTTGCCAGTGCGACTGCACCTTGATTGTCGCCAAAGATCGTTGTCGTTTCGGGTTCCTGGTTCAGGAGTTCCCCCAGTAACCTCGACCTGCTTTCGAAAAATTCAGGGACGCACTGGGCCTCGAGTTCCCTGCTTCCTGACAAACACTTCAACAACTACTTCCTTATTTTCATATTGTTACACACACTTGTTCTTCTTGATAAGAAGGGAAAGGCACAGGCCGGACAGCGCTACCGCTCTTTTTCCCATTGGGTTTTTACTGAAGGTAGCAGGCGTCTCATTTTGATTGTCTTTCACATTTGTAATACCATTGAGCATTCTAACTACATATATCTCCTACTTTTCGGAGTTGACTTTGGAGCAAGGGGGAGTGTTAGAACTTAGAACCTGCCACCTGGCAATAGGCCCCAGAAACCAAGTCATGTGATCTCCGGCCTCAGTCAGTATGACTCCCGGACCTCTCCAGTTCTATAGTTGCTCCTTCAATCAACTTCTTCACCCATGATCCTCACATGCAAACATCTGCTCATCCACCCAGTCATATACGGCATCGCGGTCAGGCTTTTCTACACAGCCAAAAGGTTCCCGATAGACCTAGATGGGGATCATGGCTTGCACATGTGCCTACCTAGGAACCAACGCACTAAGATCCAACGCGCAGAAGGGTTTCCGTACAGTTCGTTTAACGATGTCGGCTCGTGGTATGGCCCACCTAAGCAAAGGCTCTTGGCGACGGAGGCTGCAGTGCGCAGGATACACTGTGTGGACGTAATCACCTTCCAACCACGATATTTTAAGAATGCGCTGCTACCGCTTCTCGAGGAAATGCTTCTCAACGGAGCTGTATATCAGGATCCACTTTGGGTGTAGCCGTCGTTCTGCTACTGATGAGCCCTGTTCGCTATATCATTTGCTCACTGCAGTGGCGTTTATAAGGGAAAGATGCCGCGGCTGATACCATCGAACAGATGCACAGTGAATGACACGAGACTGGGCGTCATGGAACCATTTCGGAAGCCTATTCCATACCAGATATCATAGAAAATAGGCAAGAATATCATCCGAACGCATGGAATTGCCACTCGAACCACCAAGATTGAACACTGCTATGACTACAATGGCATAATTTAAAATTATCATAGACGCCCAGGTCAGTTCATCGTCTCCGACGTTCCTTCCAAATCACAAGCAGTTGCAACTCTTTAGCTGAATCTAGAAAACAAATAGTCCTCGTAGGCTCGCAGCGACAGCGCAAAGACTACCTACCTACGTGCCTTCCTCGCGTGGTGGATGTTGTCATGGCAACTTCATAACCACCCACCTTGATCAAAGATGCCAGACACGCACACCCGCACTTCACCTACACGCCGACTACCTGTTACAAATACTTCCATCGAATCAGCCAAGCAGATACACCAGACACCACGAGGAAAGGCTCAGCATCTCTTACCGCTATTTGTCCCCCGATCAAATACGCAGATAATCCATGCCTCTCCAACTGCTAGATCTCTCCGTCGACGTCCTCGAAATCATTCTGCGTTTGGTCCTCGTGCGAGAAAACGCCATCCCCCTTTGCCCATGCGGCCAACTCCAGTACAGCAGCGCAGAATTACGTGTCAATCCGCTGCCGATCATGCTCGTCCACCCAGCTACATATAGCATTGGGGCCCGGATCTTCTACCAAGAAAACACGTTTGCCCTAGACTTGCGAGGGAAGCATCGCTCGCACGTGCAGCAGTATCTACGCGGGCTCCCCGCGGCCCACACTCCGAGCGCAAATCCGATAAAGGACTATGATCGCATGTACCGCAGGAAAGATGTCTTGGAGATGAAGCCGGTACTGCGCTGGATGCGGTATCTGGATGTGCGGCTCGAGGATCTACGGGACTGGGTTGAGACGCTGATTTTGCCGCTGGTCAGAGACATGATTTTGAGTGGAAGTCTCGTGAAGCTGCGTGTCGTGCTGCACGGTGGTGCTGCTATCCGAAGCAGTTTGCTATACGCACCTCGTTTTAGCGGTCGACAGAGCGGTTCATCGCACCCCCGTATGTCTATTAGGCCACCGCTCGCTGGAGTGCTTGCCTTACTGGCCCAGCCGAACTTACGCAACGCCCAGCTATGGATGATGGCGGGAAGTTCGACGGGCCCGACGGCATGGAAGCCGTTTTGTATTCCTTGTCCGGCGGGCGCGGGGGATCCTTTGGGAAACGCGCCCAGCGAGTCGGGTAGTTTCTTCGTGGAAATTGACTTGGGCAGTCTCATGGAGGTGACTGATCTCGAGAATAGGCCTGTGGCTGCCATGGTCAGCTCACAAGTTGCCGGTCAACATCGTCCTCAGGAGTCTCAGGGGTGCGTACAATCTTGAGGGCGAACATACGTTGCGATTATCACGGAGCTATGACTACAACATCATTATCATCATCTTAGGCGCCAATGTCAGGACATAGACTCATACCTCTCTTTTCGCCGAAGTCATGGCTTTCCGACACCTACGCAACCACTGTCCTTTATCTTGACAACTAGCGGAAAATCACAAAACTACTCTCTCTTCACAGCGATAGCGCAAGGTCCGACCGCCCTATGTACCTTCCTCCTTGATGGATGTTGTCATGGTAACTTGCCACCATCCACAATGGCTAACGATTTCGGACACGAGTCGGAGTGACGAGCATCCGCACACTTGAAACTTCACTTACACCTCGCTTTGCTTGCTACATATAGTTCTCATCAAATCAGCCGAGAAAGCACCCCAGACATCACGAAAAAGACTCAGTATCCCATATCTCTCTTTGAAGTTTGTCCCCCGTTCCACGGCTCACATAATCCATGCCTCTCAATCTACTAGATCTTCCCGTCGACGTCCTCGATCTCATTCTGCGTCCGCTTCTCGTGCAAGCAGACGCCATCACTCTCTGCCCATGTGGCTACCTGGAGCGACGCGAGGCCCCCCGCGTAGGGCCGCAGGGGCGCCTACTAGTCGAAGGAATCCATTATACTTTGGCGAGATTTCTCGTCGAACCGCTTCCGATCCTGCTCACCCACTCAGCTATATACGGCATTGCGTCCCGTCTCTTTTACCGAGGCAACATATTTGTTCTGAATCTGCAAGGAATACATGGCGCGCACGTGTGGAACTGCTTGCACGACTTTTCCGAGGGTGCGCTCAGTCATGCGGAAGCGTCTCAGTCTATAAGTGTGGCGGAGGGCAGTGATGACAACCGCAAGAGAAAAATCTTGAAGATGAGGCCAGCGCTGCGGAGGATACGGTTTCTGGAGATACGGATCGTGCACCTACAGCTCTGGATTGAGACACTGGTGTTACCGCTTGTCAGGGACATGATTACGAGTGGAAATTTAACACAGCTTCATGTGAAGCTATACGCTCCTCATGATATTCAGGGTGCTACGTTATTCATGGCATCTGAATATTCAAGGGGATCGAGCTCCTTAGTATTCTGGCCCCCATTGGACATGGATGGCTCGGATGCAAGCACCCCCATCTTTGAGCGAACGCCGCTCGCCGGACTGCTAGACGCCCTGGCCAATCCGCAACTACGCATCGCCAGACTATGGGTATCTGGAACGGCGGCGAATGATGAGGCATGGCGGCCGTTTCGTATTCCTCGTTTTGTGGGCGCGAGGGGTGGTGTGGAGGCAGGACTCTCGGCAGTTGGGGACTCGGTCGAGATTGACTGGCGCAGTATCACGAGGGTTCTCGTCGCTCGAGTCCGGGGTAGGGAGCGGGCTGTCACGGACAGCTGGTCATGAGCGTGCCGGTAAACGGTCTGTTTTTTGTGCCGTTTGGAAGCGGACTATATAGAAGGAGATTATGTGGTCTGTTCATCGCCGTGGTTGTATCGTTAAGCGAGGGAGTACACTTTTCTGGGCATGCGTCGTTAGTTGGGCGTTCTAATAAGGTAGGTTACACTGTACAGCGAGTTTTTATAGCCACAAGGACTCAGGTAATCCTTGGATTCTATTATCTAATATGAGTTCAGCGTTCCGTATAACAGTCGTTCACCTGCTGACCTTCTGAGTTCGAACTTCGTGGATGGGCAGAGGCGAGTGAGTTTGTAAAAGCTGCAGCCGTGGCTGTTGGAGGATATATACGTGAGATGACACAAGGTTCGGACGTTATGGTAATGTTATCGTATTAAGAGGCAATATAGCCAGGATCGACGTCACTGAATGAGTGAGGTTTCTGTTCTAACCGTCACCTTCAAGTTTAAACGCTACTATGACTACAACATCATCATCATCATCATCATCTTAGACGCCAATGTCAGGACATAGGCTCATACCTCTCTTTTCGCCGAAGTCATGGCTTTCCGACGCCTACGCAACCACTGTCCTTTATCTTCACAACTAGCGGAAAATCGCAAAATTAAAAATACACTCTCTTCACAGCGATAGCGCAAGGTCTGCCCGCCCTATGTACCTTCCCCCTTGATGCATGTTGTCATGGTAACTTGTTACCATACACAATGGCTAACGATTTCAGACACGAGCATCCGCACACTTGAAACTTCACTTACACCTCGCTTTGTTACAATAGTTCTCATCAAATCAGCCGAAAAAAGCACCCCAGACATCACGAAAAAGACTCAGTATCCCATATCTCTCTTTGTCCCCCGTTCAACCGCGCACATAATCCATGCCTCTCAATCTACTAGATCTTCCCGTCGAAGTCCTCGCGCACATTCTTCGTCCGCTTCTCGTGCAAGAAGACGCCATCACCCTCTGCCCATGTGGCAGCCTGGAGCGACGCGAGGACATCCGCGTAGGGCCGCGGCCGCCGGGTGGCTTACTACTCGAAGCAATCCATTACATCTCGGCGGGATTTCTCGTCGAACCGCTTCCGATCCTGCTCACCCACCCAGCTATACACGAGATTGCGTCCCGTCTCTTTTACCAAGACAACATGTTTGTTCTGAATCTGCGAGGGGTACATGGCGCGCACGTGTGGCACTGCTTGCACGACTTTTCCGAGGATGAGCTCAGTCACTCGGAAGCGTCTCAGTCTATAGATGTGGCGGAGGGCATTGATGACTACCGCAAGGGAACAATCTTGACGACGAGTCCAGCGCTGCGGAGGATACGGTTTCTGGAGATACGAATCGCGCACCTACACGTCTGGATTGAGGAACTAGTGTTACCGCTTGTCAGGGACATGATTGCGAGGGGAAGTTTGAAACAGCTTCATGTGAAGCTATACGCTCCCCATGATGTTCAGGGTGCTACGTTACTCATGGCACCTGAATATTCAAGGGCATCGAGCTCCTTAGTATTCTGGCCCCCATTGGAGATGGATGGCTCGGATGAAAGCACCGCCATCTTTACGCGAGCGCCGCTCGCCGGACTGCTAGACGCGGTGGCCGATCCGGAACTACTCACCGCCAGACTATGGGTGACGGGAACGGCGGCGAATGACGAGGCATGGCGGCCGTTTCGTATTCCTCGTTTCGTGGGCGCGAGGGGTGGTGTGGAGGCAGGACTCTCGGCAGTTAGGGACTTGGTCGAGATTGACTGGCGCAGTATCCCGAGGGTTTTCGAGTCCGGGGTTGGGGGCGGGCTTTAATTATTAATAGTCAGCTGGTCATGAGCGTACCGGTAAACGGCCTGTTTTCTCGACGCGGACTATATAGAGGGAGATTATGTGGTCTGTTCATTGCCGTGGTTGTATCGTTCAGCGAGGGAGTACACTTTGTGACTTTTCTGGGCATGCGTCATTAGTTGAGTGTTCTAATAAGGTAGCGTGACAGCGAGTTTTCATAGCCATAGGACTCAGGTAATCCTCAGATTCTAGTATGAGTTCAGCGTTCCTTATAACGGTCGTTCTTCTGCTGACCTTCTGAGATCATGGACGGGCAGAGGCGAGGGAGTTGGTGATGCTAGAAGCTATCGTATTAAGGCCATATAGCCAGGTTCGACGTCACTGAACGAGTGAGGTTTCTGCTCTAACCGTCACGACTCACCTTTAAGTTGAAACGCTACTATGATCACAGGGTCTTCATCATCATCGTCGACAACGGCCAGAATAACTTATAAGACGTATACCAACCTGCTCAGCATGCAGCATTGCAGTAGGATCTATCGCTTCCCAACGCTCACATTAGCCCTTGAGTCTTTGACGGATCTTCCCCGATGGCTATTCGAAGCTCATCTTCTCCCATTGTAATTTGTCTGTAGGGTCAATGGAGGATCACAGATAGATGGTGAAAGTTTGAAGTCTCACAAACCCCCAGATGACGCCTGATATGAGGATATGTCGCGTTCCTCCAAGTTTACGAGAATGTGCCGGAAGTTGATGACGACGATAATGATCATGAGACTATGAGGATTCTAAAGTAGAGGCCTAGGAAGTTGCGAATTTTGACGCGTTCTGTTTAGAGGACCGTTACTTCCTGAATCCTCAGACATCTGTCAGGCTTTTTTGTGTATCTATGTGGATAATAGCACAAACTCCTCAAGGCTTAGGAGAAGAAAGGTAGGTAGGTACCTTTCTCTCACACTGCCACAGCTTGTAGGCCGTGGCTCAAGGCTGTTGAGAAAGCCGGAGTCTGCTGTTCATTCGGACGACACATGCCATCACTGATCAGTGGCGTGGTGCATGAAGCGAGGCAGCAAAGTGTTCAAACTTCCATAGTCCTAGGGCATCATCAATGATCATGTACAAGCTGACATACGCAACGTCATTGCTTCCGGGGACCGGTTCGCGTACACAAAAGATACACCCTGACACATATGTGGGAGCTGGACAGCCGCCTCCTACGACAGATAGGCAGGCACTGGGCAGCCCATCTACGATGATTTTGTTCATCGGTTCTCAATGACATCACATTCTCTGACAATATGTTGCCTGCGGTTTCACGAAGACAAAGACAAAGATACCTTCTGACACAGTGGCGAGAAGCTGGACGTTCCATCTGGCCCAACTAGAGACAGACGACCGTCAGCGGCCACTTACATATTACCTTCAAGGTAGAACTGACTTGAGGATGGTCTACAAGCCTCATTTCAAGGCGCTCGTTGCGCGAATGGGTGTTGCAAATCGGAAGCTGGATTTGGAATAGGCGTAACGGGGAGCGTACCTCGGACCCGAACGTAGCAATAAGGATCACTATGTAATTAACAGGCCGCTTTGTGCGACCGCGCCGCAAAAGGAGTTGAAGTAAATGACAAAGAGAAAAACGGGTGTGAAGCGGAACGTGGTGTACTTCGCACGAGGTGTCTATGCTACCTACATATGGAGGCAGCTATCGTCATCATCGGAGTTGGCATGATGTGATAGGTACGTGCGTCTGTCGATGAGAATCTTGCTTGACAACGGCATCAGCTGAAGTGCCCAAAACATTTTTTTGGCAAAAGCTCAGAGCAACCCCTTCATGTCGTCATGGCCAATTCTTGTTGTGTTGAGGTTAGTTTCGTCATGACGTCCGTTCTGCTGAGCACCCCCGCGGACAAAAGACTCGTCACCATCCACAGGCCACACAAGATGCAGATGGAGGGACAGCGACGCGAACGCCTGGGACACGTCACACATCCACGGAATGAGAATTGACTACTTTCCCAGAAGACTAACCTACAAAGGTCAGAAAATAGCCCTTTTCGCTGGTGGGGGAACACAGAATAGGTACCTGATGTGACATGTCCCAGAATACCACCCGCCCGCCTGCATGGCGTCTAGGTATTAGGTAGGTATGTACCTGGTAGCTGTAGATTTATTACGGCCCATTGATCTCAGGGAGACGCCGTCTCTGGCAAGCCGCAAAACGACAACAGAGAAAAAGAGAGAGAAGGGGAATGATGCAGAGGCTGAAGAGAAACGTGCTGCCCGAAACAAGCCAATGAAGACCGAGTTGGGTCAACGTGGCTCACTGGCCAGTACTCCGTACATGAAGAGACGGCGGCGGGGTCCGTCTCACATGCGCGCGCCAAGAAGAGAAATAACCTTAACTTAAATTCAAGCGCGAGAAAGTGGCACGGCGCAGAAGGAGAAGGTAGGGTGTTGGATGCATCTAATAATGCGACGATGTCGTCGTATTCACGTGCTCATAGTGTAGGAATATACGACGATACATGCTGCATGGGGATTGTGACACTTGGCCCTCGTACGGAGTAGGTACCGGTACATGGTATGGAGTACATTCTGTTCAGTACGGGGGACAGTATGTACATACAATATGTACCGCACGGATCTGCCCTCCCTCCCGCCAGCCCCTTTTAGGTAGGCTTTCGGGCTACCCGGTGTTTTCCCCCTGGCTCGGAGCAGAATGGGTCGGGGAAGTTTGAAGTCCTATCTTTGGCAGTGGGAAATGGCCTCATGAGTTGTTTCCATCGACTTCCTTTTCCTTGCCTTGACTTCACGGTCCACGGACTACGGAGTAGATAGGTACATACGTTGTATTGTAAAGGAGGGTGCCCCTTGGGCCTCGCATTTGATGGGCAGAATCTTGAGGCCAGTGTTTCTGCTGCGCATACGGAGTAAAGCTTGTTGCGTTCTTTCCAAGTGTCATGGCACGCCCTACCCCCCAAGCTTAACCAATCAGAGCCCCCAAAACATGCCGAAGCCAAGCTCAAGCCAAGTCAAGGCAAGACAGGCCAAGACGAGCTACGCTAGGCCGAGGCAAGCCAAACAGACGGGACAGACGGACGCACCTTCCATGTCCTTCAGGTCGGGTGTCTCATATTCTTCCGCGCGGCTTTTGTAACGAGAACCCCGTTCCTACAGACTCAACGGAGTAATCAATCAGCAGCAATGGAGAACTGCACTGATGAACTTCTTGGCATTAGATTTTAACTTGGGCTTGGCGTTAGATCGACTGCCTTGGCATGAGATTCATCTGTCTTGGCCTCATTCAAGCGAGTCGACGTAGATTCAAACCCGCTTCGGCGTACGTTTGACTCGCCTGGGGAACTTGGCCGTCGTCGGGCTTCACTTGCTTTCGTACGGTACGGGGGATATTTGTAGGGGAGCGTCGCAGAGGATGAGGACCCCGGGTGAGGATCTCCAAGGGGATCGCCAAGGGAATCACGGCTCTCATGAACGCCGAAGACCCCGTGGGACAAGAATACAGGTAATAACAGCGGCGCACGGCATGCGGCTCTCCAATCAGGCTGTCTGCGTGCTCCACGGTTTGTCAAAAGTGTAAACTCCAAGTATAAACTCCAAGCGGACGTTGGGACGTGGGACGTGGGCGTGGGCGTGTCCTGGCTCGGGATTTGCCTTGCCTTGCCGCGGGGCGCGCGCATTTCATCGACGTGGCTTGGGGGAAGCGGGAAAGCCAATCTATATTATATTGGCCGGAGGTGTCCGCACGGAAGGTGTCCGCACGGATTGTACGGGTTGACGTTTTTCATCACGTGACAGCCCCTCTCTCTGTCCACTGTCCAGTGTCCCCCACTGTTGTTCTGTTCGCCACCTACCAGGTCACCGTACC
>SRRH01000032.1:0-100748 GCA_018361025.1 Claviceps aff. purpurea | reverse complement strand
CCTCGTGGGACACCGCCGGCGCAGTCGAAAGAACCATGAAGCCTTGGTGGCTGCGCTGTCCGACGCTGGCCAACCTCCTCGTGTCCTTAAACTGTTCATGAAGCGCGAGCATGGTGTCATCATGAAGAGCAAGGACATTTACAATCTCCTCTGGCGTCTACACGTATGTATATAGCAGATTCATATACATAGCAGATTCTACAACCGTTGCAAAAGTCATCAACACTCTAAGAGCGTGCCATTGCCGCTGAGAACGCTGCAGCCAATGAGACCCCTCGTGGATCCACCTTCGCTGTTTGGCCGCTGCGATCTCGGTCTCGGGGGGTCCGTGCGCGCGAGGGGTGCGCATTCGGGGGTGCGGAGAAGTAAACTGCGGCTGCACGGAACAAGGAACAAAATTAAATTAAACAAGGGTTCTGCTCGGCTGGCAATGCCTTCACTCTGACTCCTTGAGTCTTGACTCTTGAGTCTTGAGTCTTCACAGTGTTCCGTATCCACTGTCACGTCACGTGCGTGCCTGAACTTTGAAGTCACTGTCCTGTCCTGTCCTGCGTTTCGAGTGACACGACTCGTTGCACATGTGAATTGAAGTATTTTGGGATTTGAACCTAGGTTGTTGAGTAATCAATGGATGAAGTTGGATGAGATGGGATGGCATATCGGGATTACGGAACTCCGACTCCCGACTCCCGACTCCCGAAAGTACTCCGTGCCGAACATGTACATACCTACATCGAGTTTTGGAACTATGTAGCCTGAAAGCCTAGCTAGCTATGTACATAGTTAGCCTGTATCAACTTGGATGAGATGGGAAAATTCATCGAGGGTTACTTACACGAACATGTACACTAAAGTTTTGAACAACCTTACTCCTTTTTGAACAACCTACTCCGTAGCCTGAAAGCCTAGCTGCTACCGCTCTCCGTATGCTCCTCATGCTCAGTCCACCGCAACGCCTCCTCCACGTCCATGACAAAATGCGACTCCCCTCCACACAGCGCCACTATCCCACTCCGCTCCATGAGCTCCCACACCGGATGATCGCGACGGCTAGGCCCCCGGGAGAAAAAGATGCGCACCCCGCGCTCGCGGTAGTTGCGCACAATCTCCTCCAGCACCTGCGTGCCGGACCCATCCATGGACGCCACGCCATGAATGTCAAAAATGACATTGCGGTTGGATTCCTGGCTGCGAAGCCGCGGCAGCGCAGGATGTGCGGCCGACGTGCCGTAGAGCTCCAGCCGCCGCAGCCGGGCCTTGAGCTCGCCTGTGTTGGCAAAGGTGAGGGGCTCGGGGATCTTGACAATGAGGCACCCCTCGATGAACTCGAGGCTGCGGTTCCCGGACTCTGCATTGTCGAAGCGGTTCGTGCCGGGGATGCGGCCCAGGATCTGGATGCGCGGCCGTGTGCTGTGCTTGATGACGAGTAGGATCGATATGCCGACACCGAGGGCCATGCCCAGCGTCAGTGAGTAGAAGATGGTGGACAAGAAGATGATGGCCATGAGGCCGAGCTCTGTCCATCCCCGGATACGGAGGAAGAAAGCAATGTCGTGCGGCGCCTCTTCTATCAGCGAGTAGGCAACGACAGAGATCATGGACGAAAGGACGGGTTTCTAACATGAACAGTCAGCCTCACCACCTTGACGCGCAACAGAAACAAGTGTCGATTGAGACAGCAGAGGCGAAGCCAACAACGACATCAGAAGAGAAGAGAAGGGGCCCTACCGGTAAAAAGTAAAAATACGGCAGGAGGAACAGAATCGCCAAGAGCGTAATCAAGCTCAATAACATAGAGCTCACGGGACTCTTCCCCCCCGTCGTCTTATTGACCTTACTCCTGCCATAGCCCCCAAAGGCGGGCAAACTCATAAAGCACGCCCCGACAAGGTTCGCCGTGCCCAGCGCAATCATTTCGCGATTCGCACTCAGCTCAATCCCCGAAATAGCGTCGTTGCCACCCAGACTCTTGGCCGCGACGGAGGACTCGAAGAATCCGAGCAGCGCAATCAGAAAGGACGTCGAGAGCGCGGAACGGATGTGCTTCATGTAAGAAAGTCGAAAAGGCCAACGAAAGGCAAAGACACCTCCGCTAGCGGCCTTGACGCTGCCGAGGATATCGACGCCGTGTTGGTCCCATCGGAAGTGCCGACATAGAATGGCGGAGACGACAACGACGAAGAATCGGTCTGGGAGGAAGGCAATGGAGGGGAATCTGGGTTCGAGGCGTTTCTTGAGTTCGCTGCATCAAACCGTTAGTAGTCTGCTTCAACCGGCTCGCTGATGAAGCCTCATGAACCATAGCCCAGAGATGAATGAGACTTTACTGAAGAAAGAGGAGAGGAGAGAGAGAAGGTAGGGACTTACCGAAAAACCATAATAACCAGAAAACTGACCCCCGCAATCGCAAACGTCAACCGATGAACCTCGCCAACATTCTCCAAAATAAAGTAAATCTTCTCCACGGTGCTCCCGTGACTCGCACCCTCCCGACTAGCCACCTCACTCAACCCCAACTCCGGAATAAGCTGATCAACCGCAATCACAAACCCAATCGCACTTATAAACCCCCTCAGCAGCGGCCTACTCAACACGCTATCCAAAAACCCCAGCCTCGCCACTCCCGCAATCAGCACAATCGCACCCGCCATCCCAGCCACCACGCCACAGATCTGCGCATGCATCAAGTCCTCATCCTCGCCCGTATTACCGCTATCCACGCTCTGCTGCACCACCGTCCCCACGAGCAAAGACCCCGCCGCTTCAGGCCCAACGACCATCTGAGGACACGAGCCCAAGACCGCGTAGATGAATGGGTTAAACACAAACGCATACAGGCCATGAATCGGCGGCACGTGCGCCAGATTCGCCGCCAGAGATAGCGCCATGGGTAGGTAAAACGAGGCAATCGTAATAGCGGACACCAAGTCCCCCTGAAGATACGCCCACTTGTACTGCCTCATCCATTTCAGGCAGGGAATGTAGTACGCCAGATACATCAAGGGCGTGTCGTGAAAGCCAGCCTGCTGGGCGAGTTCTCTGCTCTGGCCCATTTTCCGGGTCCGCATCCTGCCGCCGAACCAGAGCTTCCATCCCGCAATGCCGCCATCGGAGGAGGTTTTGCAGGCCGAATTGTCGAACAGGCCTGTGGAATCTGCGTCTGCGGCGGTGGCACCCGCAGGGAATGGGAATTCGGCTTCTAATGGACTCGTGGGCCGGGGGCTAAAGGTGCCGTGTTCGCAAATGCCCGGGTGTGCGGTCGATCGTCTTCGGCGGCTCCTCTCCGCGGGAATCAATGGCGTGGATTCGCTGTGATTCGTTCTGTGCTCGTTCTCGTCGGGGCTGGAGGGTGGGAGTGCTTCTCGGAATTCCGGACCGCTGTCCTGACTGCTTTCTCGGCTGGACGCTACATGGCTTTGGCGGAGCGTGCTGGGCTGCAGTGGCCTGTGGTCGTTGTTGGAGGACGAGTCCTCGCGCCTGCGGGCGGGTTGCCCTGTCATTTGCCCTGGATGTCACTCGGGAATTGCATCGGAGTTGGCAGTGGGCAAGGCGGAGGCGGAGGCGGAGGCGGAGGCGGAGGCTATCGGCGGCTTTGGTGGCGCGCGCTTTGCTGTTGTTCGTTTCTGGAAGTGCGCGGGAATGTAGAGAGGACGAGATATGGAAACTGGGAGAGTCGGCGGTCGGGGGAGGAGCAAGTTGAAGAGATGTATCATGCGGTTGCAAAGGGGAGCCAAGCCCTCCGTTCCAAGACGCGGAAGTTAGAGCCGTTCGACGTTCGTCTTGGTGCCTCCACAACGCTCCGCAAAGCGTTGTGGTCAGCAGTTGTAAACTTGTCATCGGTCGTCTTCTTGTGCCTAACGCCCTAACCTAACTGGCCACTACTTTCGCGCTAAAGTGCCCTCCCGAGTTCCAACTTGCCAAGTTGTAGCGCCCCACCTATTGTCCGCCGCGTCGGTACCTCGGCCTCCCTGACGCGCTGCGCGATGGGACAACACAAAGCCCTCGCAGGTGCCCGAATCACAAATCACGAGCGAATCACGAGAAATAGTATGTAGGTACATATCTGCCATGCCGCCCAGGCACCACGTGCGATGAACATGTTTCCGTGGCACCCCAGCGACGTGCCGTCCCAGGATCCGGCTGCAGCCAAGACACGTTGTACATGCAGAAGCATCAGTACCCCATGTCCCATGACGCCGTGTGACGCCCAGCCTACCTAGGTAGGTATGTATATAGCGTTGATGCCAGTGGTGTCTGCTGAACACAACTTGTAAGTTGTACGTGATATGACTACGGAACCAGATTCTATCATGCTTTTAGTCGGCCCCCCCCCAACTCGGAGTGAGTTATCTCCCGGGATCTACATAATGACAAAACTTTTACTTGCTGCAAGACGGCACATTCCAGGATACATCAAAGGCATAATTCGCCTTGTACAAGTTAAAACGCCTCGCTAAGCTAAACAACGAGAAGACTCAAAAAATAAGCCAACTCCAAGAGTCAAAGAAATCAAAGCATACAGATAGACACCGTAAAAATATATACTCTGAGCGGTAATAAGCTTCACAAGGCAACCCTTTCAACGTTAAATCCGAATGGTCCTGGCGTTTGGTTCTTGCCAAGGTTCTGATCAGCGTTTCCATTGCTGAGACCCAGCTCTAAAGGCGCGGCTTCCTCGCCCGAACTCAAGTTCGTCTCGCTGGGACCAAGTACACCTTGTGGCGCCATGGTCATGATCCGGCTGAAGCTGAAGTCGTCCATCTTGTCGTGACTGCGATGTACATCCCACGACTCGGAAGACCAGCCTGAGTTGGCTGACTGTGAGGGAACCTGTCCGTCGTGGACGAGGCTGGCGCCTCCATAGATGGCATCGTACACGTTATTAAGGCCGCCATCCATGGAGCCTAAAAGGGCCTCCCACTCCGCTGAGGACACTGCGGCCGCGTTTGATGCGCAGCTGTTGTCGCTGGTCATTTGCGCAGGAGCGCCTATGCGTGGAGATGCAGGTCTCTTCATGCCGCGCGTCTCCGCAGGCGAAGAAGGCTCCGTGTGGCAAGGCGTATTGCTCAGTGACAAATAATCCAGATTGGGAATAGCAGAGCATGTAGACCAACGTTTCTGGGCTTCGTTTCCTTTTCCTGGCGCTGGCATACCGCCATCCTGCCGGATACCTGAAGTCTCAGAATTGATACTGTCAAAAGATTGCCGAGGACGAGGGCCAGAGCCGGCACTGGAGTGCAAATTGAGAACTGCCACGTGCTTCTCATACTGATGTCGACTATTATCCGACTTTCTTCGAGAATCTTTGGAAGGGCGCCGCGGGGGTGGAGGTGGCACGGACTGCTGCAGGGATAATGGCCGGCTTCGCTCCAAATTGACGGTAACAAGCTTGCTGGCAATGCGAGCCAAGTCAACGCAACCTGGGGCCTTGGCATTGTTGAGTGTCTTGATGGTCACGTTGACGAGTCGCTCAATGTCCCGAGTCAATTTGCTATCTTGCTTTAATTCAACCACCTGGTAGAGCAGCGTCAACCCGCAGAGGACCAATAGGTCATATTTGTTCAAGCAGAACGCGAAACTCATGTTTCTCTCTTCTAGAAGCTGCACGATTTGTATGATGCGTTTGCTGGAGTCAGCGATCGAGAGAAGAGCTGATGCAGCATGAGCTCCCAAGCTCGAACCAACAGCAGGTCGGTAAATCAAGGTTCGCACGTGGTGGAAAGCGAGCGCCTGAGTGTGAAATCCAGAGTTAGCCGGTATACCGTCGTACGGAAAACATAAGTGTTCGAACTATGCGCTTTAACTTACCAGGACTGGCGATCTGCTACTTGTTGTGTCTGTTGAGGGTTTGTCTTGAGCAAACTGCAAGCGCAGATGCATTGGCAAGCCTTGATACCAAGAATCAAGTTCCACTTCCAGACTACTCATCTTCTGGAGAGAGAGCTCGTAATTTATCGCGGAGGGGTAATTCTTCTCCAGTATGCGCGCCAAAATCCGAGACATCCGGAACAGAGCTAATGCGCTAGATAGTCGTGTACACTCGCCCGGCAAGGTCGGTTGAAATCCGTTCTCCGTAATGTACTCGTCGTCCACGTCAGCTGGAAACTCTGTTTGGACATCTTCCTCCTTGAGCAGTTTTGGGAGCCCCAGTGTCGCCGCAGAGAAGCTAACCATAATGTTAGTTAGGGCTAAAATTAGTTCGGGACCGCCCGGGCTTTATTGAGTGAGATGGCTCGTACCAATCTAGAGTGTAGAGGGTCCAAAAGACCTTCTTTCGCGTTTCTAGTGTGAGAACACCAAAGGAAAGTCGCTTCTGATTTTGATGAAGGCCGAGCCGATGCGCCAGTCCAACTGCCTGTCCTTTGAAATATTGCACACGCTTGTTGTCTGCTCTAAGCATGCAGTACAGCAGAGCGAGAATGAGGCATTGCAACATGCTCAGGGTATTTTCCACAGCCAGAGATTGTATAGCCTTGTTCCATTGTTGCTCGCAGATGGCTATTTGTTGCAAGTCGGGACTCTCGGATGAAACACCCGCGATAGCGAACACAAGATACAGTTGCGCAATTTTATAGCGGCATCTGATCTTGTCAGGATCCAATACAAATTCTTCATAAGTGCGAAGAAAAGACGGTTTATGAAGCACTGGGAAAAGCGGAGCCAGTTCCTGGAAATAGACATTGACACAGCGGTCAGAAAATATCCGAGGTGGTGGTTTTGAAGTCTGATTCGGCTGTTCCAAAGCCAAAGGAGCGCAGCCCTGAACGTGCAGAAATGCCTCCGGGTTGAAGTCTGTGCATAATGTGCCCAATTCCTGGAGCTTCCGCTTGAAAGACACTGTCCAGGACGTTAGGGATGGAATCGGAGGGCAAGAAAGGGGCGGATGAGGGCACACAGCTGAGGCATACCGATAAATGAACGGCCACTAGAGGGGCCCATGAAGTAGGAATCCGAATTCTCAACACCAAAAACAAGTGGCGAGCCCTGGACGCGAAAAGCGTCTTCCCTATTTATTGATGCCGGACTGTCCTTGGAGGAGGAGGTTTCGGGAGACGGTAACGTGTGAGGAGCTGACATAGACGACGGCCTGTGCTGTTTCCCATTGTACATCAAAGATATCATATCTAGCTTCTCGTCTTTCTCGTCCAGAAGATCTTTCAACTCTGTGACTTCAGTTTCCAACTGCCGAATTCGCTCCTCTAGTGATTCGGTGTAGCCACGAGGGAAGGCTCGTCGGCTCAGCTGGTCGCTTGTTCTGCACTCGAAGCCGACATTGGCGCACTGCGAACATGTCGGCCGGACGCCATCGCAGCGGATCTTTTTACTCCGACAGCGATCACAAGCCTGGGCAATACGACTTTGCGCGCTGTTACCCACCTTAATCACCTTCATAGGCAGGATGCCTGGCATGGCGATGACCGGATCCTCTCCAGGAGTAGGACCCTGCAGCAACCTAGCGAGAGGGAATAGTCGTTCGGGATTGTCGGCGAAGGATCGAGAAGCGGCGCGGGCCACCCTGTGGCAAATCGAGTCGATTCTAGAAGCGAAGGAGAAAAGGACAGGTCCTCCCTCAAGAAGACAGTGAGTCTACCAGAACGACCATTGGAGTGAAGTCCGCTGGTTCGTGAGGGCTGGCAGCATGGAGCGAAAACGATACCTGCTCAGTGCTTGCCGGAATATGACGTCTCTAGGGATTGGCTTTCTCGGGCGTGATTGTCGATAGCGGACAGGCGGACTAGATCAATGGGGGCGGAGAAGCAGGTTCGTCCTATAAAGTGGGACGAGGAGGCTGTACCTACTGTGCTCTCAGCTCTGTGTTCAAAACTTCAAAGGCGCGAAACGATCAGATGTGTTGAATCGAGGTCTGAAACATAGAATGATAGGATGCTAGCAGTAAGCAGGTGGGCCGGAAGGGTGGGAATGTGAATGTGGTGGGATGTGGAGTCTGAAGTAGCGTGCTGCGTCTGGCGAAGAATTGGGAAACGCCGGGAGGCGGCGCCACCAATATACTACGCCGCCCTTTCTTCTCTGTCTCTGCAGGTACATATGTAGGTACTCAGTGGTGTGTAGGTACATGGGAGATACCTACCTAACCCCTCAACGCACCGCAACTCGCCTGTATTCTCCACTCGGCCGAAAACCCCAACCTCCTCGCTGCCTTCTCTTCGCCCTGCACAGTATTTATATCTCAACGCATCCGGACTGCTGAAGATCAAACTACGGTCAAAGCGAAGAAGAGCAACGGTGAACTTCCGCGGATTTCCGCTTCTTCAAATTTGATGACTAGGTCTCGACAGTGTCTGTCGGAAGACACATCAGTGAAGAGGCAGGCCCAATGAAATCGGAACTTCGCACGTTGAGCTAGGGGGCTTCGTAACTCGTGCGCGCGGCGATGAGCAGACCTGTCGAACCGGAAAACAGGCCGCACTTGAGAGAACATTGCGAAGTAGAGAAAACAGAAAACTGAAGCTCATCTCAGATGATCATCTTTGGAACCTCTAGTTGAATCAGCTGAAGTCAGCGTCCTCCATATCGGAACTTTCCGCCAACCCAAGATATGCCACCACGTGATCGTCCGCCAGCAGAGCGTCCCTCTTGTTGCAACAGTCAGTACACCAATTCCTACCTCACGCAACGGGCATCAGAAGCGACACTTACCTCATGGCTCAGTGATTCCACCGCTTTGATCAATAGCTTCTCTTCCACATCTCTCAACAACTGCGTGGCTGCTATACAGTCTGACCTCAACGTGCTATCTGCTTGCGAGGCCTCGGGCTCGGCATCGCACGATCCGCTTCGAATGCAGGCCAATTGTTCTTCGACCGTCTGAAGAATTATTGTAACTGCGCGGAGCCTAAACACCTGGCACAATTCGTGGCCCTTGATTAAATTCTCAAAGTCATCGGCCTGTTCAGTCACATCTTCTTCCTGCCAAAACAGTCGCAGGCTCCTGTTGCCCTCGGTATCTTGCAGTAGTTGAAACGAAAGACCGTCTTCCTCATTTAGACACATAAGGTATATGAATGGTGAGTCCCACGTGCAGCGGCGATCTTGTTCTTCGTTACCTGCTTCCGAAGATAGCTTGACAACTTTCGCACCATTGAAGATATGGGCCTTAGCCCCGGCAAGAGGATCATCCGGCAATGGACGCAAATGCAGAGTCATCGTAGAAACAGAGCTCGATGGGTCCACAAAGCCGTAGTTGAAGAGCATCTCGGAGGCCGACTTTGCTTCTCCATATGATATCGTGATTTCTTTTCCTTCTGAAACACTCGTTTCAGGACGAATGAGAAGAATTACATCCTCGGTGCCCTCTTCTTCGTATAGAGCCGACGGCTGACCTGAATGGTTCACCATGTCGAGCGCGGGAACCATGGCGGTACCCGATGTGGGGAGCTCCAGACATCTAGACCGATACCAGGCGTCTACCAGCAGCCAATCTTCCAACAGAATTGTCTCCTGGGCCCAAAATAGCGTGTTCCAGAATGGCAGATCCTCAGACAAGTCATGGAGTAGCTCGAATTCTGTTTGCAGCGCGGCAAGCTTCGCTTTCAAGGATGCCTAAAGAGCGATTAGCGCCCTATAGAAAGTCTTGTGTTCGAGAGGCTATCGCGTGAGAAACGGTAGATTGATCATATCTGGGGGTCATTTCAATTCATTGTGACAGGGAGGGTAAGAGCAAGTGGGGATTCCTCCCGGGGATTAACGCTGGAAGACATGTATGATGTGCCATCATCCATGGAAACTTTCAACTGCATCACCCACCTCCAGGGATGTGCCGTTGAGAAGTTGCTTTTCTCCGCAACTCCACATCGTCGGAACGGGAACCGGCCGCGGCAAGAAGCGAATGTATTGCGTCCACGGGGTTGGCGTCAGTCCTGCTGGTGCACGCCCTTGCGCCAGGTGTGATATGAGGTACAACAAAATATCGCCTCGCGTTGACTGAGCCTGATTAATACCGGCATCATTCTTGAACAAGGGAAAATCGTTCATCGTACCTTTCGTCCCGCGACATCAAGTAGCTGTTTGAAGTTGTGGTCCACCTTGGCATAGGCATCCACTGCCTCAGCCGACAAGACCAAATCATTGGGAATTCTCAAGACAGCACGCTCGTTTTCCTCCGCGGCGGCTTCCTCATGACTGAACTTGGCTGTTGCGACAAGGCCTTGGCCTTTCTCGTCTCCGACATCCGCCAGCTTGACGCCTGTGAAACGCACGCGGGTGAAATGCGCCCATGTCGGGAACGCCTCCAATGAGGCGCCATGTGCCATCATGTGGGTTCGGCAATGACCCGCGTTTTCCGATGTAAAGCTGCCAGGCTAGCTCGGAGCCACAAGCCGAAGGGATATTCTTATGTATGTACGGAGTAGAGTGGTGAACAGCAGATGGTGTGCGCGAGGATGAAGAAGATTAAGTACATACGTACCGGACAAGTCACGATAACGGCGAGAGCGACCCTTGCTTTTTTGTGGGTTAGGTTTGCGGGGTCAAATCTCACTCAATCAATGGCGGCCAAGTTTGAGGTGAAAGAATCTCGCGCAAGGTGACCTAGCTTTTCGAAACCAGGACTGACTCCTGAGACCTGAGGAAAGACCCCAGAATGTATGCGCACTCGCTGTCACTAACGGGACCGGCCTTGTCTGAGTCGCCACGCGTTCACCCTGATCATTGTAGGTACATACTACATACTGTGGCATACCTATGTCATGCCTTCCTTTGTGACTTTGTCCGAACTTAACAGAGAACGCGATCCTCAGGTTCCTACACATCGGGGGTTTCTACACATCTGTCTACTTCGCACGGTACCTACAAAGCTTTTTTGACACTAAACGAGTGTCAAGTTCAGGCATTGCTCAAAAGAAAAAGAAACATCATGCCAATCCAAAGCGGGCCGGGGGCCAATTCTAATCTCCTAGCGACGTCCACACTATGCATCCCTATCAGTGATCACTGACGAAATATCAAGGACAAAAATGTTGCACACGCAGAGGCTGGCCTACCGGTATTAGACGTACAGTATACCGACGTTATGCACGAATGCAGTGCTCTGCACAACCCTTCAGGCGTAATCTACCTCGGTCGAGCCCATTTCCTCGCCGTCGACCTCCATGGAGAATGTCATTACGGCGGACTTGAAAGTCATGACCAAGTTGATGTTCAGTGCGTAGCTATGTCTTGATGAGTCATGTGGCACAGTATCGACAATCAGGAAGAGATGCAAGGGGGCAATTCTCACTATGATTTCCCGGTTTTGTCTACTCAAGACAATCGTCAGTGAGGTGTCAGATGAGAGAGAACAAGATGGAAGGCTTTGTAGGAGATCGCAAACGCCGAGTTCATGTACAGAGGGGGTCAGCTTACCACTCTTACGAGTAAACTTGTCTTTTGGCACACTTCTCAAGTCTGCGGTCACGCTGCAGTTTCGCTTGATCTTCGTGGCTTTCCCAGGATGGATGGGGGCATCTCTAAGAAGGTTTTTAGCAAGTGCTCTTCCATCTGGACTAACGGCGCGTACTTGTCCTCGCATTGCCAGAGATCATAGTTGCGAGTGAAATCTACTGAGTTATAGATGTTTTCGAAGTGAAATTCCAGCATCATCTCAAACCGTTGGTCGCGTAGAATGGTTTCACCGGTTTCTATGAACCACTTCATCTTCACACATATGTTAGCAAGCCGAGATTCATCTCTACTAGAAAGAGAAACCTACAATCGTGACTCTCCTGTTACAATCGCGATCCAAAAATGCCTGTTGCCCTGCATCCCTGGGCTCTTGAAATGGTGACTCGCACCGTGTGCCGTAATGTCGTGTCGCGCACGTACTGACCACAGCTACTTGACTAGGCAGCTTCGATAAGACAGCCCCTCTGCGTACAATGTTAGAGAGAGTCCAAATGGAAACCTGAACACTGGGGGAACGTACTTGACAATGGCAGCCCAGGCATCGCTGGGTTGGAGAACTTGGATCTTGGGAAAGTGATCCTTCACCCGCTGCATCAAGTAGTTGCTACTACCAAATCCACCGACAAGAAAGATTCCCTTACAAAATTAGAAGAGCATAGATCTCATTGCCGGTCCAACGAGTCGCACTCACAGAAACTCCCTTGTCTGGCCTCTTGAGGCGAACCTCCTGCACTTGGTGTTCAATCATTTTCAGTATGTCAGCGATGAGTGGCTCGAAAATTCGGCTCAGGACCTTCCTATCAGTATCACCAGCATCGTCCGACGTCAGCACTGAGAAAATTTCGCTCGTTTACCTTCGCTATTCTGCATGACTTAGTCTTACCCACTGATGGCCCAAGTATTTGACGCGAGACCGTGATTTTCGTTATCCTTGAGGCGGGCCAGTGGAAAATTGACGTAATATACTTCCTTCAATCCGCCATTGAACTTCCTCTTCACCTCCTCATCAAATTGCTTCTCAGCAAATGACCAGGCCTTGCTCGCTTTTAGCTTGGGCCACTGGTCATCTCCGACGAGCTCCTCCACAGCGGTCGCAAAGCGCTGATTCAAGCCGAGCGAACCAGCCATCCCTCCTGAGCTACTTGTCATGAGATGTTCACACGTGTCATTGGAAAGGAACAGAATACAAACGCACCTGTCCCTGGAACCAGCTCCTTAACTTTGAGCCGAGGCGCAATCCCCACGACCTCGTACGAAATGAGATCGACCGTGCCACCTCCGGCGTCGCATACGACGAAGGCATCATTCCTTTCAATAGCAAAATCCAGCGATTTGATTGCGTATAGAGCCGCGGCCTCTGGCTCTTTGACTATAGTCACTGGTTTAATGCCGGCTAATTCGGCAGCCTGAATGAAGTCTAGGGTCAGTGACTGGCAATTGCTTTCATCGAGTATACTGAACTCAGACTGTCACTGACCTTGAGCGTGGCGTTTTTGGCAGCGTCGGACCATACAGCCGGTACTGGGTCACGTTGTCAATCAATTAAGCAGACGATGACAGATTAATGAGCTACTTACCCGAGAGAACAAATTCTTGATCGCACATATCCATGTACGCTTTCGGGATCGTCTTACCAATATCTTGCAGGGCATGCTCATAGATCGCTTGAATGAAGTCGGCGGCCACTTCGAATGGCTTCTTTGGCAGCGACTTGAGTTCCTGGTCAATGTTTTTTGTCGGTAGGTACAGCGGCCGCTCCTGGGTGGGATCAAGGAGGAGCTTGATGCCGACGATGCCGCCATTTAGTCTGTCCACAGAGGCACCCCATCGGAAGCCTCTGGAGTCCTTCTCCATGTACTCAATAATGGTCGGAATCTTGGGAGCAGAGAGTCCTTGATCTGTGGGAGGAGTAAGAAAAAAAAGTACACTGGTGTGAGATGAATCAGATGATAGGCTTACCGGGCCAGTCCAGGATAGCTTTCGGCACCGCATTTGTCTGATTGGCGAAGCAGTATGCTACGCCAGAGTACGTCGTTCCAAAGTCTAATGCTATGATCAGCTTCTCGTCTCGCTCCCTAGCTGCAAATAGCCTGTTGGATCCTGCGTGGGAGGTCATGTTTTGTTAATGTGCGCGGAATGAGATATTGGACTGCAAGATATTCGAAACTGTCGAATCTCGAGAAGACTGGCGACTGAAATTGTTCCAGGGGATACTCTAAGGAAGAGGGAACAGAAGAATGTGTGTCTAGATGCACTGCGGCGGCACGATTGAGAAGCTTGCGTCTCAGCTGCCGAATATATGCATGCATTGACACATTGTTTCGGAGAGTATGTTCAACGCTGAAATTTAGCAAGCTACTTCGTCCGTTTGTTGGAGACATATCTTGGCGAGTAAAAATGAAATCCTTCGTTTGTCCGAAATTTGTTCTGCCCAGTCTGAGTCATCTTGCATACATCAGAACAAACGCAAAAACAAACAAATGCCTGATCCAGCCTGGCGAGTGACCCAGGAGCATGTTATAGATAAACTTTTTAAACAAATGTCGCGACGGTCACCCGTTCAAAAAATTATCTTCGCAAGTTCTTTCCTACCTTGCCCTGACTCTCGTTAGAACTTAGTCGTAACAGACTACTGTGGCTCATATAATAGTCTATTGAGTCTCCCTTTCTACTAAAAGATCATCAGCAGAATAAAATCACTCAAATGCAAGTCCCGAAGCAGAAAACCTTCAGCAGTGTCTTGATGGCATCGCCCAGTGATCCGAACCCACATCAACCTAAACGACCTACTCGTGACGAAGATGCCGGAAAGAGGGCCACTTGTATCATTGATACTCGAACGTCCGAGAATCCTCAAACTCGGATTGAAGGAAAACTTGACGATCTGACCAAAGGGGTGGCCGATATACCCTCCAAAGTCTGCGATGAGTTTATGAAGGTACGTAAAGCGCTTCAATCTCTATCCCGCGACAATGGGATTCCGGTATTTACATTCAAACTGATGCTCTTTTCTAGCGATGTGTCGAAAGTGAAAATCAACTCGTTACAAAGAGTAAAGAAGCGGAAGAGCTTAGGTCCGAAGTAGAGTCTCTGAAGGAGCAACTTCAACAAGAAAAAGCAGATAGCCAGGACAAAGTTCAGCAACTCCAGACAAAAAGTTCGGAAGCGAAAGCCCTTGGATCAGAACTACAGTCTCTGAAGGAGCAGCTTCAACAACAAAAATCAGATAGCCAGGAAAAAGTTGCTGAACTTACCACGACCATCCAAGGACTCGACGAGGACAAGAGAAAGCTGAGGGAGGTGATTCTAGGAAATGCATTACGCCACGAAGTATCGGATGATGACATCAGACAACGTTTTGTCAACATCCGGCAGCAGATACAGGCAGTCGTCAACAACCCAGCATATGATAAGACCCGCAGGTTCATGCCTGGCACCGCAGAGAATGAATCCGAGTTCAGATTTCATCAACAATACAACTCGTACAGCCCGGAAGACCGGATCTTTCTCATGAGATCCAGAGTTTATCAAATTCTTTGCCATTTTGTTTTCAGTAGAGATGCCTTCGGCCTTGCAGGGCCTGTTCCGCCTCTTCAGCATAATCGAGAGGCGCAACTCGATCAGTTCCTGGGCGACTTTGAGGGCCTGTTGAGAACAAAAAAAGGTGCAGTGGCCTTATTACTTCTTTTCAGTGCCATGCTAACAAACCCTTAGTAACAAATGAGGTAATTTCCGACTGGAGACTTGCAACTTTCAAGTGCGTTGAAAGCTTCAGTGCTGCACCATATGACAACTCCAATGCTAGAGGTGAAATTCGGCATTTTCTTATTCCCTTGCTCATCTCTGAGCGGAATTTGTTGAAAAAGATTGGCACAGAGATAGATCGGCTTTGTGACGATGCTTTCGCCTTGCGGCTTCTAACCAGAAAATCTGGCGATCGATATCATTTTGACGGCCCCACGCGTGGAGAAAAGTATGTCCCAGCAAAAGGCACCGTAGAAGTCTGTGCAGTCCTAGGGGGCGGCGAGGTGTCTAACCGTGTCGAATTTTCCATCTGCGGAGCCTTGATTAAACACACCGGAAACGAGGAGAGCGAGGTTACTTGTGTACTCGAACCTGCCCACGTTGTGGTGCAAGCCAAGAAAAGCTACAAGCCGTCTCACCTTACAAGAGACTCTGGCCGATCAGATACTAGATGAATAACGAGTTGGAGAAGTGAACCTGAACTGGACTTGGGAATTTGAAGTATGGTACAGAGGAAGAATACTCGAGTATTCAATCTTGACTCAAGAGATAGGGCGTATTTTGTCCACACATGAGGAGTGATGCAAGGTAGTGCGAAGGGCACTCGTCATAGGTTTACGGTTTTGAAGCGGGATTCGCTACGGTAAATTGTAGTACCGTGGTCCGTAATCAGGGTCTCCTTATCGTCTTCTCGGAAGATCCTGACTGAAAGAGAGACGACGTAATAGATACCCTTCGTCGTGATCGTATTGAGAAATTACTTCTCGGCTGTGCTCAATTACGCGCCTTGTAACGTGGGTTGATATGAGGTCAAGCTCGATAACAGGGTCAGCGACACCATGCCACATCGTCTTTAGACGGTGATATACTAAGTACGGAATACATCATTTTAAATTTCCGTCAACGATGTATATTTCCTCCTTAATTGCGCACCTGGCATGAAATGACCTGACTTCGTAGTCATAAGTGAAGTTATCGTGTGTGGTGATTCAAAATGGACCCAATGTGGCAGTCCGTGTTTTTCCTTTTTTTTTCTGGAACGGGTCTTGACGAAAGTTCTGAATGGATCTACGCCTACAAACCACGTGTACGGTGTTGGAAACGTCAGGTTTGGTTACGTATTCCTATGCATCGACATTGTACTTTCCTTTATTGATTACCGCGGGACCTGACGTCCCCAACAGTAGGATAGTCCGGTGAAGCTCTGGCAAGATGCTGAGTTCATTTGCCAGAGACATATGTTCGGCTAATAGATTGAGCTGCCTGTTTCGTCGTGTCTGAGATACCTATACTGTGCCCTGTCAACTTGTATACATCGGAACAAACGCGGAGCAAACGCAGGCTGTTTCAAGATACGTAACAAGCGAGTGCTGAGGCTCACTATCTTATGATATCTGCAATAGCCGCGTCGAAGTGTTGTTATCCTGACTTAGTCTTCGCAGATCCTTTCTTGCCTCGAGACTTACCTGTCTTGTCGGACTACCGGAGCACACAACCCCTCTTCGTCTTCTAAAGGCAGAACCTCAATGGCAAGTGAACATCGCCAAGGCACGAGCTTCAGCCGTGTCTTGAAACCCTGTGATCCAAAGGCACATGAGTCTCAACGAATTTCACATGACACAGATGTCAAAAGCCTGTCTGAGTATAGCCCTGAACCACAACTGTGCGAAGAATCTCGAATCCGGTTCGGAAGCATGTTCAAGAGTACATATTGAAAAGTAGGTAAATGATGTATCCATGAGAGTCTGTGACGAGTTTACGAAGGTATGCGAACCAGTCTTTATGACAGCTGGACCCTGGAACGGAGACTAAATCGGTGCTTTTTTCAGCTATGTGTCGAGAGTGAGGTGCGACTCGAAGCAAAGAGTCAAGAAGCAGACGCGCTCAAGCTAGAGCTGCAGTCTCTGAAGAAAAAGCTTCAACAGGAGATAGAAAACTCCAAGGTGAAACTTGAGGGAGTAGCTGTGACGATACAACAACTTGAAGAGGACAAAAAAAAGCTTAGGGAGGTGATTCTGGGCAATATCGTTAAGTCCAAGATTTCAGACGAAAAGATCAAGCAACGTTTTGTCGATCTCCGGCAGCAAATGCAGGTCATCGCCAACAACCCAAAAATTGATAAGACGCGCTCGTTTGACTGTTGTGTCGCAGACAATGCGTTCGAGTTCAACCTCAAAAACAGTACAACTTATTCAGTCCAGCAGACCGGGTCTTCCTCATCAGAGGGATTTATGAAATCGTTCGCTATTTCATTCTCAACAGCAATACATTCGGCCTCGCAGGATCTTCTTCGCCTCTTCGTTGCAATCCGGAGACGGAACTCGACCGTGCCCTGGGCGACTTTGAGGACCTTTTGAGGGCAAAGAAAGGTGCAGTGGTTAATTGCGTTTTGACACTTCCAGCGCCATGCTGACTTAGATCGGTATTAGTTACACCGAAAATCATTTCTGACTAAAGACTTGCGACTTTCAAGTGCACTGAGACCTTGAATCCCGCACCAAGGGACATTTCTGAGGCTCGAGACGAGATCTGGCATCTTCTTCGACCCTTGCTTAAACCTGGGCAGGGATCGTCGGACTTCATGGCAGAAATATGCCAGTTTTGTGTCAATGCATTTACTTTACGGCTTTTGAGCAGGCAATCGGAAGATCGATATGAATTCGAGACCGAACCTGGAGGAGAACATGATCCAAGCAAAGGCTCCGTAGAAGTCTGTGGAGTTCGCGGTGGCGGCGACACAACTAATATCATTGCCTTATCCATCTGCGGAGCCTTGTTGAAATATACCAAGAACAAGAACAATGAGGCGTCTTGTGTGCTTGGGCCTGCCCACGTTGTGGTGCGAGCCAAGGAAAGTGAAAGTCACTTCGCGCCGTAAAATCACTTGAAAGATTCGATATAGAACGTGGTTGTGCCGAGCTTGTGGAGTTACCCTTGATTCGAGTTGGAGGGATTGAGAGTGTGCAGAAGAAGCATCAATGAACGTTGGCTTAAGGCGGAACCGAGAACACGTGGGAAAGACGTTGGGGGTTGGATTGGACTCGAGTCGAGAATGTAACTGTTGAACGAGAATGTTAAGTTAAGTGAGCATGCGATTAGTTCACTGCTTCCACTCCCACGGTGATGCTGTTTCAATTCTAGCCGCACATTTCATGGCTCGTGATTCGAGAAGGTTGTTGGTCAAGAGGTGAGCTTCAAACGGATTTCTAGTGGCAACTTGTTTAATCACGAAGTCCACAGCCCATTTCCTGGATCGTGAGGTCATTCCGCAGCAATGGTTGGGACTCGCTAAGCGCAATCGGTTCGAAGCCTTCTTACCTAAACATCGATGAAACAAATTAACCGGCAAGGTGTCAGAATGAAATCGTCGCAATGACTAAGACTGGCATTCTTGGCTAAACTGACTGATGTCCTCACGTCTCAACGTCACTGAGGATCTCCCAGAAAAGTACCGCGACTGACCGAGCAAGCGTACGTAAGGTCTGCTGATCCAGAGACGCGAGGATATCAGCCACTTCAGCCAATAACATTCAGTCTTCGTCACCTAGACGATCTTTCTCATGGACCTTGCGGGCGGGCCAGTCTCGTAGGTGCCTAGGGCAAGGTGTTGGATCTGGTCGTGCTTGACGGGGGCTCTCTCTATCATGAAGTATGTGGAGTTCCATCGTGTAGTGTTCTTGAGGACAAATCTGCAGCTCGGAGGTAGACACTGAGGCAAGTAGAACATCGTCGTCAGATTCCTGCGCCTCGGGGACGGTAGATTTGAACAGTTCAGTACGCTGGCGGCTGGGGTGAGGACCGCACTCTCCTAGCCGGATTTGTGTCTTCTCGATTGAGTCGCGGCGGCGCCACTTGGTAATGAAGCCGTTGATGAGATTCCGCCATCGTGACCTGATGACACCCTTCCGAAGATTTCGAAGTCCTGGCCATACGCCAATGCCCGGCCAACTAGATCATAATTATGGATGTAGAACGTAGGCGGCGGTCAACCGCATCTTTCTCTCTGTATGCTGGTTCAAGGGTCTGATTGAGAACCTTGGTACAGACGTTATTGTTTCTGGCATTGTTGACTTGAGGCAGCCGACCTTGTCTTCCAGGTTTCATTCGTCCAACACCTTGGTAGGGGCTGCCGCAATGTTGTTGTCCGAATGGATGCCACGTTGCTGCCGCAGCGCGATCAGCAGTTGCTGTGGAATACCATCACGATACAGGAACAGGTTGAGTAAGGGGGTGGTGTTATTGGCGTTTCGAGGCCAAGTCGCCCTCTCTCAAAGGCCATTCCAGCAAAGCCCCTGAAGCCTGGACCTTCCGGAACAATATCAGGGCATACATAGCTGACCGCAAATATCATGCTCTACTGGAATATGTCACTATCGCTTTCGTGCATTGATTGGGCCAAAACATCCGTTGCGAGGCCAAAGTGACAATGCTGATCGGTGTAAGCGGTCATGAAGTGCTTGTGGCATGTGCCATGACATGATGCAGGTCCGGAGGCAGTAATCAACTGTGACAAGGACCATATCATCATAAAGCTCGTCGACAAGTCTTTGAATCAAGGTTTGGCCCCTAATGATATGTCGCTCGTGAGCTCGGAGGAAGTTTGCAGTGTTCGTGGCCTACAAGGCGCTAAAAATCACGAGGCCTTGTCTGTTGGAGACCCGCGAGGCTCTGACAAGTCTTGACTCTTGAAGTCTCGGTCGGCCGGAAACACCATAAGCTACCCGGATCGTGGGAACACCATCTGGTGGCCTCGTTCGGTGAGGGCTTGATCGATCAACGGCTTTCGTGATCGCGGGCGATTGGGAGTCGAAAGGGGCGTAGCTGTTTGCGGGAGTTACGTGCAGATGCCAATTGTCGAAGCTCAGACTCCAGAGACGGAGCCCAAGATATATTTTGAGAGTAGATCATAACTTGATAAAGCCTAGCCATTTCGACTAAGCGTGTGACCTTACTCGTGCAGTCGTGCTTCATTGTTGATCTGCCTACAAGTGGACGAGGGCCTAGTACCGAGGGGAGAAGGAAGAAGAGGAAATGCCGTAATACCTAGGCACGGAGTACCTTACAGAGTTATTAGGCAAAACTGAAGAAATCGTGCGGCGACGCGTAGCGGAGGCGCACATTTCGTGTTTCAAACTTCGAAGTCTTCGCCACTGAGGCTACAACCAATGGGCGGGCGAGCATACGCGACACGCCCCACTCGTACGCAGGCAGCCTGTTAGGTACCTTAGGTACCTAGCTTGCTTGAGATTCAGCTAAGATGTAAAATAACCGACGCTCAGACTGCAACTTCATTCTATTTTTTTGCACAAGGGAAGTTCCCAAAGAAGTCATCACTATCCTATAACTGACGAAATAATTATAAAGACCTCGATGACAACAATTACAGAAGCTGATGTGCCGATACAAGCCGCACATTGTGTCCATTCCACGAAAACGAGCCTCGCTGGATAATGGATTCTTCAGGTGTAGTCGACCTCCGCCGAACCCATCTCCTCGCCGTCGACCTCCATAGAGAAAGTCATGACCGCGGACTTGAGAGTCACGACTAAGTTGATATCGAGCGTGTAACTACACACGTATTTGGATGAGTCATGTGAACTAGTTCCGAGATGCGGGAGGGGGGCTGGGTGGATTCTTACTATAACTTGCCCTCTGTGTCTATAAAAGCGCAAGTCATGTGTTAGAAGACGTAGGTAGAGCCGTTATGTCATTGAATTCCAGAGTGCTCATCAATCGAGGAAGTAAGCTTACCTCTTTGAGGATGAAAATTATGCTTAGGCACGCCTGTCAAGTCTGCTGTCACGTTGCAGTTGCGGTCCAGCTTCTTGGCTTTCGAAGGATGAGGAGGGACAGTTCTAGGAGCAGGAGTTCAACGATGTTAGCAAATGCACCGCGCTTTGCATTCTGAGCTAGAAGATGCGTACTCGTCCTCGCATTGCCACAGAGAATAAGTGCGTGTAAGAGCGCTGAAGCTGTGTATATCATCAAAGTCGAAGAAGAGTACAACCTCGAAACGTTGATCGCGCAGTATATCATCGCCGGCTACTATGAACCAATTCATCTTCACATAATCGTTAGCAAGCAGAGCTTTCGTATTCGTAGGGAAAGAATTACAGTAGTAACTCTAGTGCGGCCTTGGCGATCCAACCATGTTTTTTCGCCTGCGTCTCTAGACGCCTTATAAATTGTACCACCTGTTGCGCCGTAATGTCGTGTCGCACAGGTGCTGGTAACAGTTGCTTGAGTCGGGAGCTTCGACAAGACAGCTCCTCTTCGCGAATTATTAGACCCTAGGAATGTCAAACGAAGGACTGAGTCTTGAGATGACATACTTGACAATGGCAGCCCAAGCATCGTCTGGCTGCAGAACCTGGATCTGGTGGAAATGCTCCTTCACTCGCTGCATCAAGTAATGGCTACTGCCAAATCCACCAACAAGGAACACGCCCTTATCAAGATCGAGGTCAGAACAATGTCGATATTACGTCGTCTCGACGCGTCGTCGCGTCATACTTATTACTCACAGAAATTTCCGTTCCCGGTCGCTTCATCCGAACCTGCTGGACTTGATGTTCTATCATTTGCACTATGTCGACGATCAGGGGTTCAAAGATGCGCCTCAGTTCGAATCTGCAGCACAACTCGTCAGCAATTTCTGCTCCCCCCCCTTTTCTTTTTACCTTTCCTCATGACTCACCCAGTGAGCTTCCAAGTATTGGACTCAAGGCCGTGGCTTTCATCATCACCTAGTTTTGCCATCGGAAAGTTGACAAGATATTCCTCCTCCAATGCGCCGCTGAAAGCCTTCTTTATCTCCTGGTCAAACTGCTTCTCAGCAAATGACCAAGCCCTGCTCATTTTAAAGGTTGGCCACTGGTGGTCTCCCACGAGCTCTTCCACGGCGGCAGCGAAGCGCTGATTTAATCCGAGCGAACCAGCCATGCCCCCTGAATCTTGTTATTAAACTCCCATAGCAGGCCTTAAAAGCAACAGAAGGAAAACTAACCTGTTCCTGGAACAAGTTCCTTGACTTTTAGCTGTGGCGCAGTGGCCACGACCTCGTACGAAATGAGGTCAACTGTGCCACCTCCAGCATCGCAAATTACGAAGACATCTTCCCTCTTGATAGAGAAATCAAGCGTCTTGATCGAATACAAAGCCGCGGCCTCTGGCTCTTTGACCACAGTCACTGGTTTGATGCCAGCTAGTTCGGCTGCCTGGATCAAATATGAGTCAACCTGGCTTTTACCCAGCATACTCGAACTCACATACTAACCTTCAGTGTGGCATTCTTGGCAGCATCAGACCATACAGCAGGTACTAAAGGAAAGTTAGAAGTTTCAACTTTCACTTGTCGATACCATTAAGCACAGGTAGTATTCCGAAAGCCCTTTGGCACTGTTGGCAGTGGCACTTACCCGAAAGAACGAATTCCTTGTGACACATGTCCATGTATGCTTTCGGAACAGATGAAGAAATATCCTCCAGTGCGTGCGCGTATATTGCCCCAATGAAGTCGGCTGCGATTTCTAAAGGACGTTTGGGTAAAGACCTGAGCTCCTCTTCGATATGTTTGGCCGGTAGGTACAACGGCCTCTGCTGGTTAGGATCTAGAAGAAGTTTGATAGCAACAATGCCACCATTTGATTTGTTCACAGAGGCACCCCATCTAAACCCTCTGGGATCTTCTTTTGTGTACTCAATGATCGTCGGAATCTTTGGAGCAGAAATGCCACGGTTTCCTAAGAAGTATGTAAGAACTATGGTAAGTTGTAACTGGTTACTATGGTGAACCACCGCAATTCGACGTTTCTCACCGGGCCATTTCATGATAGCAATGGGCTTGGCATTTGTCTGATTGGCGAAACAGTATGCCACGCCAGAGTAAGTCGTTCCGAAGTCCAACGCTATAATGACCTTTTCCTCACGCTCTCTCGAAGCAAATAGTAGATCAGTCTCTCTGCGAGGATCTGCCATTCTGTTGATCTATACAAGAGGTGCGACCGTGCCAGTGGTTGTAGATTGCAAGAGACTCTTGAGCGAATACTGCGAATTGGTGAGTGAAATAGGGCACTTATAAGTTATAAGTTGAAGTTGTCCTCAGTGTCCTGACGAAAAAAAAGAAAAGAACCAAAAAGACGAAAGGCCCTGTGGAAATGCGGTGAGTTGAATTACTAGCAAGCTATTCTCTCGTTTGTTTAAGTCCATTGTTTAATTTGTGACCGGTCCAGGGCAGGGGATCGAGTGAGTGTTTTGTGTTTCAGTTTGTCGGTTGTTCGCTGCCAGCTGGACTGAGCTACTTTTTTCGTTTGCCCGAAATCTCGTTTGCTCGTTATAGCGCCAGGAGCATATTGTTTTGGAACAAACGCAGCCTGTTGACGTTGATTGCACTTGTAAGTTTTGCAAAGTCATGTAAAGAACCTAAGAGAGAACCCTACACCTGCCGCGGTCCGCGTCTTAAGATTTCCCAGTCTGTAGCCTCTTCGCAAGTCCCTTCTGCCTCAAACCCTGCAGGCTGCCTGCCTGTCTTGCTAGGCTCCCGTCCTCTGAGCTCTCTCTCTCTCTCTCTCATATAATCAACGACAACAGCAGTAGCTCAATCATCAATGAATTTTATAAGATCCGTTAGTCAGTTCATCTTACCCGGGGAACCAATGGCGGGAGAACGTTCACAGTCTGCACGTGGCGAAGGTGCCAAAGAAACTTCCAAGGCTAGCCCTGATCCTCTATTCTCCGGAAATTGCCAACTTCGAATTGAAGCCAAGGTAGAGAATCTGAGCGAGCACGTGGCAAATCTACCCACGATAATCTGCAAAGAGTTCATAAAAGTATGCCTAGCACACAGTTTCTGCTCCGTAACAATTGGTCTCGAGAATCCGCGCTAAAATTGGTGTTTTTCTAGCAACATGCTAAGAGCGAAAAGCAACTCGAGATAAAGAGTAAAGAAGCACACGATCTCAGATTGGAACTACAGTCCGTGAAGGGACTCAAGGAGAAGCTCGAGAAAAAGATTAAAACAGCAAGCACTCATTGGTCAGAAGTACAGTCTCTGAAGAAGCAACTTGAAAATGAGAAAACATACTGCAGAGACAAAGTCGCTGGACTAACTACGACAATTCGAGAACTTGACGAGGACAAGAAAAAGCTTAGAGAGGTGATTCTAGGCAACACAGTCAATCAAAAGATATCAGATGAAGATATCAAGCAACGTTTTGCCAATCTGCGGCAGCAGATACAAGCATTAGCCAATAACTTAGCATATGAGCTACACCCACAGTACAGGTTGCAAAGCCGAGCAGACTGGGTGTTCGAAATGAGGGCGTCAATCTTCAGAATTATTCACTACTTCATTCTCAATAGAGATATCTTCGGCCTCGCGGAATCTTGTTCTCCTGCTCAGCATAATTCGGAGGTGCGACTTGATCATGCCTTGGGCGATTTTGAGGGCTTGTTGAGGGCAAAAAAAGGTGCAAGAGTCCAATTGCTTCTTAAGTTTTTTAGCGAAATGCTAACGCATTATTAGTGACGAACAAATTCATTTCCGACTGGAGATTGGCAACTTTTAAATGCGTTGAGACCTTCGGACATGCACCGGGAGATACCTCTTTTGCTCGTTTTGACATCTGGGACATTCTTCTGCCCTTGCACAAACCTGGACAGGACGTGTCGAAACTCGACACAGATGTACAGCAGCTCTGTGAGAATGCGTTTACTTTGCGGCTCCTGACCAGACAAACCGACGCTCGATATCAATTTGAGATTCCCAAGATGGGAGTAGAATACGACCCGACAGAAGGGTCCGTGGAAGCCTATGGTGTTATTGGTGGCGGTGAGGAGTCTAACATCATCGCCATACCCTTCTGCGGCGCGTTGATGAAGTATACTGTAAACGAGGACACTGAGATTTCTTGTGTACTCGAACCTGCCCAGGTTGTGGTGCAAGCCATGGAGAGTCAAAAGCCGTCTGACGCCACAAAAGATCTCTTGACCGATCCGATGTGAAACAGATGACGGATTTTATGAGTAAACCTGGATTGGACTTGAGAGTTTGGACCATCCGAATGTGTGCATAGACGAGGAATGCTTGGCTCCTTGAGTGTTGACTCAATAGGGTGTGGCGTGAAAAGGACAATATCAGGGGCCATACGCCCTACTCGAGATGATTTACAAGCTGCACGTCATCACGTTGACTAGGTGAAGAATCAATTAGTTCAACTCTTTCACTATTCAATTTTTTACGAACATACCGAACCATTCCAATTTGCACTAGTGCCTTTTTTGTTCCCAACATAATGTTGGGAGAAGAGCGAGGTCCTCCACTGCTGAAGGGTCAGTGACACTATGCCTTCGTAGTCTTCAGGCGATGATAGCTTCTGACGGATGGTACGATTAAGTCATTGCATACCCCCGCGAAGATGTTTGTGTTGGAACCGCTCTGACACCGACAGTCGCAACTGTCGTAGACAGTTCCACGAAGGCATCACCGAGGTCTCACGGAAGCCTCACGAAGAGTGAGACCGATCGTGAGGGAACTGCGAATGTAACGCAGTCGGTTGTCAGCTTGACAGGATACCCTGGCCCATGATCCAACACCACGAGCCATAGGTGTATATATGTAGATACCATCCTCTCAAGAGAGGAAAGACAAGTTGAACAATACAGGCCCGTTTATGATTCGTTTTGCATGCATGCTCTTTTATCTGTTTCCCCTACGAGCCGACATTATCATCAATGATTATAGAAGGTTGCTGGTCCAGAGGTGAGCTTCAAACGGATCTCGGGTGGCAACTTGTTTGATCACGAAGTCTCGGCACATTTCCTGGATTGTGAGGGCACTCCACAACGACTCATCGCGCTACGGCAGCAAATTCAACGCGGCGTCCAGGCAATGACATCGAGGCAGCCCTTCTCTAGACTTTTGGCGAGTGGGTTGGGAATGACAAGATTGGACCTAATATTCGACGCCGCTAGCAACAATGACTCCTGCAACAAGTCCCTAGGCCAGGGCCTCATTCCAGCAGTCGCCGCCTACGCCGCTACGGACAAATCCTGTATCTAATTGGCGCTTCTCGTACGGCGAAGACTCGGAAGCCTTCGAACAAGCGTAGTGAGAGGTCTCGATGGAGATCATCTTAGGACTGACTTCCTCGCCCACTGACATCGTCGCGGCCCAATCGAGGAGTTACACAACCTGGTTCAGCTGGGTACGTACGATCCTCACCCCAGCGCACGGGACTTTTCACATCCACCGTTCGCGAAGCTCAGGAATCCGACAATGATATTCAACTTGCTTCAGCGTCATCGATCCACAGCTCATACTCTAGAACAACACGCGATGGAACTCAACATATCTCATGGCAGGGAGAGACTCGCTAAGCGCAATCGCATCGAAGCCTTCTTACCTAAACGTCCTTGAAACTAACTTACCGGCAAGGTGCCAAAATGAAATCGTCGCAATGACTAAGACTGGCATTCTTGGCTAAAATGAGTGATATCCTCCCGTCTTAACGCTTAACGTCACTGAGGATCTTCCAGAAAAGTGCCGCGACTGACCGAACAGGCCTACGTAAGGTCTGCTGCTCCAGAGACGCGAGGATATCATTCACTTCAGCCAATAACATTCAGTCTTCGTCATCTAGACGATCTTTCTCTCTCATGGACCTTACGGGTGGGTCAGTCTCGTGGGTGCTTAGGGCAAGGTGTTGGATCTGATCGTGCTTGACGGGGACTCTCTCTATCATGAAGTATGTTGAGTTCCATCGTGTACTGTTCTTGAGAACAAATCTGCAGCTCGGAGGTAGACACTGAGGCAAGTAGAACATCATCGCCAGATTCCTGCGTCTGGAGGACGGTAGATCTGAATCGTTAAGTACGCTGCGGTGAATACCGCACCCACCTAGCCGCATTTGTGTCCTCTCGATTGGGTCGCGGCGGCGTCACCGGGTAATGAAGCCGTCGATGAGATTCCGCAATCGTGAACCTATTACACCGTTCTGAAGATTTCGAAGTCCTTGCCATACGCCCAACGCCCGGCTATCTAGATCATAGATATGGCTGTAGAACGTAGGCCTTGGTCAACTGCATCTTTCTCTCTGTATGCTGGTTCAAGGGTCTGATTTAGGACCTTGGCACAGACGTCGTTGTTTCTGGCATTGTTGACTTGAGGCAGCCGACCTTGTCTTTCAGGTTTCATTCGTCGAACACCTCGGTAGGGGCCGCCTGCCGCAATGCTGCTTCCCGAATGGGAGTTCCGCCTGCAAGGCATCGGGTATCACATCCCTTATCTGTCGGAGGCCCGCGAGGCTCCAATATATCTTGGGAAGCTTGTTTCACTGGGCTTCAGTAAAATTTCGGTTGTCTTCTCAATTGCCTCGGTCGGCTGGGAACGTCCCAAGGCTATTCGGATCGTGGTATTATTGTGTCGCGGCCTCATTCGGTGAGGGCTGAAGCAACCAGCGGGCTTGGTGATCGCGGACGATTCGGGGTCGAAGCAGAGCAGGAAACTTCACGATTCTTCGTGCCTCTTTCTCCAAATCACTTGGGTTTCAGCTATGTCTGTCTCTTGCAGAGAAAGATCTGAAGCGGTGTTACAGCAGGCCTTCGATGGTGGTAGGTATTGACTCGGCTGTTACTACCGGAGCAGTCACATCTTCGAACTTCAGCACACAACGCGAGTTAACGACCGCGCATAACATTATAGAGCTCATTCATTTACGGCTGAGAGTGTATGGCGAACCGGCAGGAACTTTGCGTGTACAGAGTTTAGCCCTTCATCTTAGCGCTGGGTAATGATGAAAGATCAGATTTGTTTGCCACGTGCCCGTGAAGTTGAGTTTCTGTTAGTATGATATAGAATAAGCAAATAAGAAGAGGGCAGGCCGAATCACAAGGCACCGATGAAGCTATGCGATCTCCCTGATGTCGTCGTATGTGCTTGTAGATATCAATTCGCACCTTGGTGATCTGTCTACAAGGTGGCGGAGTAGGTAATACAGGGAAGAAAAAGTGGCCCGAATTGCGGAGTCTTCAGTCAATGAGCCAATGAGACGCACGCTCTTCCTGTACATAGGTTAGGTACCTAGGTACCTGTACTGCAGCGAACGCCGGATCTAACAAAGACAAACAACAGCGGGTGGTGGCCACAAAAGAAAGGACTTGATCAAATAAATTCCCGCTACTCCTGTTATTAGTAACTTTTCTGGTCTCGAAGTGGTTTGTTCTCGGATTATCGCACCACTACACTACATCGATGTAGTAGAAGGCTAGAAGCCCTTGTTAGGTTGCATCCACGAGTATCCCAATCACTGACGAGTCAAAGGCAAGACTGAAAAGAACACAGGTGCTGACCTACCGGGCATCAGGCGTACAGTATCATGTATGCCGAGTCCCGCAAAACTCTCTAGACATAATCTACCTCGGTTGATCCCATTTCCTCGCCATCGACTTCCATGGAGAATGTCATTACGGCGGACTTGAAGGTCATGACCAAATTGATATTGAGTACGTGGCTATGTCAGGGTGAGTCACGTGAACCAGGCCCGAGATTCAAGAAGACAAGGGAGAGGGCGATCCTTACTATATCGTCTCTTCTTTATCTAGTCAATCGTAAGTGATGCGTTGGGTAGGGGAAACAAAACAGCTCCTGAAGGACATTGGAAACGACGAAACCATGGACCGAGGGATAAAGCCTACCGATTCTTGGAATAAACTTGTCTTTGGGCACTCCTCTCAAGTCTGCTGTTACATGACAATTGACAGCGAGCTTGTTGCCCTTCGAAGGATATGGAGGGGCAACTCTAGGAAACGATATCAGCAAGTGCTTTACATTCCACACAGTGTTCAAGCAACGCGTACTTGTCTTCGCATTGCCAGAGAGGGTGAGTATAGATGAGAGTGCCAGCGTCGTGTATATCGTCGAAGGCAAACTCCATTTGAATCTCAAACCGCTGGTCGCGAAGTATGTTATCGCCGGTCTTTATGAACCACTCCATCTTCACACGGCTTTTTAGCAATGAGAGCTTCTTGGCATACACTCCAATAACTTCAGATCGAAAGAAACTTACAACAGTAACTGTCAAGTCGCCGCTGCGGTCCAAATACGCTTTTTCGCCAGCGTGCGTGGACGCCATATAGACAACGTTCCCTCGTGTGCCATAGTGTCGTGTCGCACATGTGCTGGTCACAGCTACTTGAGATGGGAGTCTCGACAAGACAGACCCTCTGCGTGCAGTGTTAGGAACTCAAGCAAAGAGTCGGACTCTAACATGACCTACTTGACGATAGCAGCCCAAGCATCTTGTGGTTGAAGAATTTGGATTCCTGGAAAGTGTTGCTTCACTCGTTGCATCAAGTAATGGCTACTACCAAAGCCACCAACGAGAAGAATGCCCTTTTCACCAAATCAGAATGTTGTAGTTCCCAAGGTCGGCTTGGCGTATTGCACTCACAGAAATACATTTTTCTGGTCTTTTAAGCCGAACCGCCTGGACTTGATAGTCAATCATTTCTACAATGTCAGCGATCAAGGGCTCAAAGATGCGGCTCAATACAAGCCTATAGTACGCCTTGTTAGCAACTCTTGCACACGCGTCCTTCACCCATCTGTTGGCTTACCCGGTGAGTCTCCATGTATTCGAAACGAGGCCTCCGTCCTCATCTTCCCTGAGACTGGCCATTGGAAAGTTGACATAATATTCTGCATCCAATTCGCCTCTGAAAGATTTCTTGATCTCTTGATCGAACTGCTTCTCAGCAATGGACCACGCCTTGCTCATTTTCAATTTGAGCCACTGGTCGTCTCCCACTAACTCCTCCACGACGGCAGCGAAGCGATCGTTTAATCCGAGCGAACCCGCCATGCCTCCTTGATTACTTGTTATAATTGGACATCGGACACTGAGAGGCATCAGGAGGTCAACACTTACCTGTACCCGGAGCAAGTTCCTTGAGCTTTAGTTGGGGCGCAACAGCCATGACCTCATACGAAATGAGGTCGACTGTACCCCCTCCGGCATCACATACCACGAAAGCATCATTCTTCTTGATGGAAAATTCGAGCGACTTGATGGAATACATAGCCGCCGCCTCTGGCTCTTTGACAACCGTTATCGATTCGATGCCAGCTAATTCGGCTGCCTGGATAGATCCTCGGGTCAGCAGGCGCTTTCGCCCAGGATACTCGAGCGCACAAATTGACCTTGAGCGTGGCATTTTTTGCCGCATCAGACCATACAGCAGGAACTAGGACATTACGTAGCCAAATTGTCAGTCACGATTCAATATGAATCAGGGGCGTTGTGTTGAAGGAACCTGGAGGTGCTTACCTGAGAGGACAAACTCCTTTTGGCATATGTCCATGTACGCTTTCGGGACAGCTGAAGCGATCTCTTCCAGCGCATGCTCATAAATGGCCCTCATGAAGTCGGCCGCAATTTCGATTGGCGCTTTTGGAAGGGCTTTGAGTTCTGTCCGGGTGTGGGTGGTCGGTAGATACAGCGGTCTCTCCTGCTTAGGATCAAGGAGAAGTTTTATGGCAACAATGCCGCCGCTTGATTTGTTTACAGAGGCACCCCATCTGAAGCCTGTGGGCTCTTCTTCGCTATACTCCAAGATTGTCGGAATCTTGGGGGCAGCAATTCCACGGTTTCCTGGGAGGCATGTAAGAAGGAGGAGCACGTTGATGAACGATACGTGATCTCACCAGGCCAATTCATGATAGCAACGGGCTTGGCATCTATCTGATTGGCGAAGCAGTACGCCACGCCAGAATATGTCGTTCCAAAGTCCAATGCTATGATCAGCTTTTCCTCCCGCTCACTAGATGCAAATAGCCGATCGTTTTGTCTTTGAGGGTTTGACGCCATTTTGCTGATCTGTACATAGAAGAAGTGTTCAGGTTGGCATAGATGCTAGCGGGGAGTGTGTGAAATAGGACACCGAAAGGAAAGAATGGAACAGGCAGTAGTAACTTGGTAAGGTACTTAGCGGACTTTGTAGACGGCACTGTTTAGGTAATAGGTTACAGGTCTTGAATTGAAGTATGTCCGGAAATCGTAGGGATATATGGTGAAACAGGAGAGCTAGGTAAGAATAGTGTTTTTTCGTTTGCCATCTGTCGCAGACTTTCGGGTGCATGTTTCGTTTGTCCAAATAGGCATGCTTCTCCAGCGAATGAACAGTCATCGGGATTTGGCACAAACGCAATCTGCTTAGATTTAGCAAGCGATACTCCGTATCGAGTTACTTGTGAAAAATCCTGGACAGGACGACGTTAACACCACTCCAATATTCGCTGAGTTGTTGGCTCAAAGCGCATACCGCATGGTGTGATCACGGCCTCTTTGTATCACGTCGGTACATTGATTCATCTTTATGATTGCACGGCTTTTATTCGCCTTCCCGCGTCCTGCGAGTCCTGCGACATGTCGTATACCTACAACTGTCACCTGTGAACTGTCTTGAATCGATTATCGCGCGGCATATGCACATCAAATCAACCTACTATTTAGAGTGATCATTGATGCTCATGAAAGAAAGTACAACGTTATTTCCAAAGGCCCAAGGGGGTTCCTCCAAGAACTTGGAAGTCTCTACTATCCCAATCACTGATGGGATAACGGACACGGTAACGACCGTCGAGAAGATGATTACACAGGCTGTACTGCCAAACCCAGGCGACAATAGTCATGCCAAATTCTGAAGCACGAATGCTCTGGAGTCTACACCCGAACCTATTTTAGGCGTAATCTACTTCGGTCGAACCCATTTCCTCGCCATCGACCTCAATGGAAAATGTCATGACGGCGGACTTGTAGGTCATGATCAAGCTGAAACGGAGCTTGTAGCTATTTAAAGATCAGTCATAAATATCAGTCTCAAACTTCAGAAACGAGGGGGGAGGCTAAATCGGAAATCCTACAATCGTTTCCCCTTTGTGTCTAAATGTAACGTGTTAGAAGGCGGACAAGAAGGATTGCAAGAATCTGATTGGGAGATTGAATTCAATGTGCACTCAGTTGCGGAAGAGGTCTTACCAGTACTTGGAATAAACTTTCTTTTTGCTACATGTCTCAAGTCTGCCGTCACGGTGCAGTTGCGAAGAAGCTTCTTGGCTTTCGAGGGATGAAAGGGAGCTAATCTAGATATCACTTCAGCAAGGGCTTTGCCTTCGAACTTCGATATAACCTGGGGCATACTTGTCTTCGCATTGCCAGAGAGAATAAGTGCGAACAAGATCGCCGAGGCTGTGAATATCGTCAAAATTGTCTTCCAACGGAATGTCAAACCGTTGGTCGCATAGGATATTATCGCCGGTTTTTATGAACCACCCCATCTTCCATGACTTTTTAGCATTCTTGGCATACATTTCATGGCAAAAGAAACTTACCTGATCAACCATCATTTCACCCATGCGACTCAAATATGTTCTCTCGCCTGCGTCCCTTGAGACGTCATAAGGTGTCCCATACTTTGTCCCGTAGTGCCGCGTCGCACATGTGCTAGTCACAGCGGCTTGACCCGGAAGCTTCGACAAAACAGCTCCTCTGCTCACGAATTATATTGTTAGGGAGTTCGAACGGAGAACCGTAACGTAAATTTGACGTACTTGACGATAGCAGCCCAAGCGTCTTCTGGTTGAAGAACTTGGATTTGTGGAAAGTGCTGCTTCACTCGCTGCATCAAGTAGTTACTGCTGCCAAAGCCACCAACAAGACAAATGGCCTTATCATCACGAAGTCAGAATATCAACATAGCATGTAGCATGCTTGCCTCAGCGCCGTGCACTCACAGATATTCCTCGTCCCGGTCTCTTGAGGCGGACCTCCTGGACTTGATACTCAATCATTCTCAGAACGTCCGCAACCAAGGGTTCGAAAATCCGGCTCAGTTCGTGCCTGTTAAGACCATTTTCAGCAAGTTCGATCATTCTTTCTCTCCAGCATACTCCACTGTAACTACAGTCTCCCTGAGCTTACCCGGTGAGCTTCCAAGTGTTTGACACGAGGTTACTGTCCTTATCATCGTCGAGTCCGCCCATGGGAAAGTTGACGTAGTATTCTTCTTCCAATTCGCCATTAAAAGCCTTCTTGATCTCTTGATCAAACTGCCTCTCAGCAAAGGACCATGCCTTGCTAGACTTCAACTCAAGCCATTGGTGGTCTCCCACGAGCTCCTCCACCGCGGAAGCGAATCGCTCGTTCAATCCGAGTGAACCCGCCATACCCCCTTATGCACTTGTTATGAAACGCCCAAACGACATCCTGAATGGAAACAGAAGGGATATGCGTACCTGTTCCCGGGACAAGTTCCTTGACTTTGAGTTGAGGTGCAACAGCCATGACCTCATACGAAATGAGGTCGACTGTACCACCTCCAGCATCGCATACGACGAAGGCGTCCTTCTTTCTAATGGAGAAGTCGAGTGTTTTGATCGAGTACAAAGCCGCGGCCTCTGGCTCTTTGACCACAGTTACTGACTTGATGCCAGCCAACTCAGCTGCCTGAATGGATTCTCGGATCAGTATTTAGTAATAGCTTTCGACTAGCGTACTCGAATCCGCGAACTAACTTTGAGCGTGGCATTCTTTGCCGCGTCAGACCATACCGCAGGAACTGGAAAGACGTCGTGGGTCAAATTATCAATCAGCATCAACAAAAACCGCTGTGATAAATCAGCTGCTCACCGGAGAGGACGAATTCTTTCCGGCAGATGTCCATGTACGCCTTTGGTACAGCTGTAGAAATCTCCCCCAGCGCATGCTCATAAATCGCCCTAATGAAGTCGGCTGCAATCTCCACTGGCTTTTTAGGTAGAAACTTGAGTTGCTTCCTGGTGTTGTTGGCCGACAGGTACAGTGGCTTCTCCTGTTCCGGATCGAGAAGTAACTTGATGGCAACAATGCCACCGCGTGCTTTGCTGGCAGAGGCGCCCCATCTGAAGCCTGTGGGCTCTTCTTTGCTATACTCTATCATCGTTGGAATCTTGGGAGCAGAAATGCCACGGTTTCCTGGGAGCTATGTAAGCGATGAGAACATATACGTGAAAGATATGGCGCCTTACCAGGCCACTTCATGATAGCAACGGGCTTGGCATCTGTCTGATTGGCGAAGCAGTATGCCACTCCGGAGTAGGTTGTGCCAAAGTCCAGAGCTATGATCAGTTTTTCCTCCCGCCCACCAGCGGCGAATAGCCGATTGTGTTCTTTAACTTCTCTGTGATGATTTGATCTCATTTTGCTAATCGGTACCGGAAGTGCGTATTGAGATGGCGAGGTACTTCTGAAGGAATTGATAAGTGAAGGAGAAAGTGAAGGAAAGAGATTGAAGGGGGCTTATAGAGTGTTGGAATAATTTGATGTTCGGGAAGTTTTGATTCGTCTACATATCTCAGGCGTGTTTGGAAATCCGTCGGCATCAGACTAAGGAATTGGAAGAAGTATCATGCATACAATATTGCGCGTCAGGTACATACATGGATTGTGGACGCGGCGCCAAAGAAATTGAAAAGCCAACCAAGCAGATAATCGAAGTGCACCCAAAATGAAAGGTGGGGCGTCGTCCATCTTGGGACGACCAGTTTTGTGGTGGTTGTGGTTCTGCGCCAAACTGAAGAAATCATGTGGCGACGCGACGCGCAGCGGAGGCGCACATTTCGTGTTTGCCTCTTTATCAGTTCTCAGTGAGGGTACTTCTTCAATTCCCTATAGTTAGAAAAGCAGCTCAATGGCAAGTTATTTGACGACATCTTGGTCGCCGTGAGCCGCATCCCGATCCCCGGTTTTCCGACGGCAGATCAGTCTCAACGCGCTTCGCGTGACGAAGATACCGAAAGCATGCATAGCAGCCGTTTTCGAGGAATCGAGGGGCGTCAACCCCGAGTCGAAAATGAACTTCAGCAAGAGAGACAGTCCACCGATTCTCTTCCCACTCGAGTTTGCAATAAATTTATGAGGGTATGAGAGCATATTTCTCAGGTTCCATAGCAGCTGCGTTCTGAGATTTACGCTGACATCCGATGCTTTCTAGCGACGTGCCGGAAGTGAAACAAAAGTCGAAGAAAAGACTTTAGAAGTAGAAACACTCGAGGCGAGATTGCTGTCTTTGGAGACGCAAATGCTGCAAGAAAAGGCACAAGCAAAGGAAAGAGTCGATGGACTAACCAGGTCGATGCAACAACTTGAAGAAGAAAAGGCAAAGCTTCGGGAGGTGATTCTGGGCAACTCGGTTGAACAAAAGATATCCGATGAAGACATCAAACTACGTTTTGCCAATCTTCGGCAGCAAATCCAGGCACTCGCCAATAACGCCGCATACGATCTAAATCGAAACCACGTCTATCCTCGCGCGCTGGGCGATTTCAAAACAAGATGGAGCTCGTTCAGCCCAGCAGACCGCGTATTTCACATGAGGTCCGTGATTTTTGGCATCATTCACCGTCACATTCTCAGTAGGGACATTTTCGGTCTCGATGAGTCTCTTTTTTCACGTCAACACCATCGGGAGATACATCTTGATCACGCCCTGGGTGATTTCGAGCGTCTTCTGAGGGAAAATGACGGTGCGTTAGCATGAACGCTCTGTTTTCAGCGCCAACGCTAACGTACCAGTAGTAAAGGAAACGTTCATCTCCGACTGGAGACTCGCCACTTTAAAATGCATTGAAACCTTCAGGCCTGCGTCGAGAGACAGATCTGCTGCTAGCGCTGATATATGGAACGTTCTTGAAGTCTTTGCCAGACACGGGCAAGACTCGTCGAAACTTAAGTCAGAAATCCGTCAGCTATGTGACAATGCTTTTACTTTGCGGCTTTTGACTAGACAATCCGACGACCGATATCAATTTGAGATTCCCGAAGCTGGAGTAGAATATGACCCGACAGAAGGATCCGTGGAGGCCTACGGAGTTATCGGTGGCGGCAAGGAGTCTAACATCATCGCCATTCCCTTCTGTGGCGCGTTGATGAAGTATACTGTGAACGGGGACACTGAGATGTCTTGTGTCCTCGAACCTGCTCAGGTTGTGGTGCAAGCCAAGGAGAGTAAGAACTCGTCTTACGCCACAAAGGACCCCTTGATCGATTTAATTTTATGAGGAGTGCCAAACGCTCAGCCATGCCGCCCCAGCTTCACCTCACGCGTCCCGAGCTTAAACGCCAACGACATTGATCGGCCTTCTCCGTCTTCTCGAGACGAACCTGGATTGGAATCGGGAAATTCGGGGGCGCAACCCACCTTGACCGTTGATGAGGAACTGTATTTCTTGAGTTTTGTCGGGAGGGAGGTAATCAGACAAGACGCGTAATATTGGCAGAATAATCCAATACCGATGCAGACAGAGGGAGAGAGAGGGTCTTTTAGTTTATTCTTCAGACGCTTTTTTACGGGTTTCCGGCCGGTAGCGTCCAGAGGTGCCTCCGGCCCGGGGCTCTGAGAGAGCGCTGCGGGTCGTTGTGGCTGCGTGGCATGCCGTTCCTGGATGGCCTCTGGATTCCTGTGCTCCGTCAACCGAGGAAGGTCTTTTGTTGGTAAAAGAGAGCTTCCGGCCGGCGCCGGGCTGAGGTTCGGGAGAGCCGATGTCCCGACACTTGGCTCCTGATGTACAGAACAAATAAATCAACACCCCATCTGAAGCCTGAAGGTTCTTCGTCAGTATACTTTAAGATTGTCGGAATCTTGCGGGCAGCAATGCCACGGTTTCCTGGGAGCCGTGTTAGAAGGAAGACAAAGGAGAGATTGGTGAATGACACGAGATCTCACCAAGGCCAACTCATAATAGCAAAGGGCTTGGCATCTGGCTGATTGACAAAGCAGTGTGCCACGCCAGAATAAGTCGTTCCAAAGTCCAATGCTATGATCAGCTTTTCCTCCCGCTCACCAGATGCAAATAGCCGATCGTTTTGTCTTTGAGGGTTTGACGCCATTTTGCTGATCTGTAACAGAACAAGTGTTCAGATTGGCATAGATGCAGTGGACTTTGTAGACGGCACTGTTCAGGTAACAGGTTACCGGCCTTGAATTGAAACATGTCCGGAAATCGTAGGAATATATGGGGGGTGGGAACAGTAGGACTAAGAATGTTTGTTTTTTTCGTTTGCATTCAACATTTTTTTTGCGAGCAAAGAAATCATCCTTCATCTGTCGCAGACTTTCGGGTGCATGTTTCGTTTGTCCAAATAGGCATGCTTCACAGCGAATGAACAGTCATCGGCACAAACGCAATCTGCTTGGATTTAGCAAGCGGATACTCCGCATCGAGTTACTTGTGAAAATCCTGGAGAGAGTAACGTTAACACCACTCCGGATTCCGATCTCCTACCCGTAATCGTATGAGGAGAAAAGAAACTCAATGTTCGCTGAGTTGTTGGCTCAAAGCGCATGTCGCAGGGCGTGACCACGGCCTTTTGTGTCACGTCGGTACATTGATTCATCTTCATGATTGCACGGCTTTTGTTCGCCTTCCCGCGTCCTGCGAGTCCTGCGACATGTCGTACACCTACACCTGTCACCTGTGAACTGTCTTAAATCGATTGCCGCGCGGCATACACAGATCACATCAAGCTACTATTAGAGTGATCATTGATGCTCATGAAAGGAAGTATAACGTTCTTTCCGAAGGCCCAAGGGGGTTACTCCAAGAGCTTGGAAGTCTCTACTATCCCAATCACTGATGGGACAACGATATTGACCATCGACAAGACGATGCTGTACTGCTAAAACCAGGCGACGATAGTCATCCCAAATTCTGAAGCACGAATACTCTGCACCCAAAGCTATGTTAGGCGTAATCTACTTCGGTCGAACCCATTTCCTCGCCATCGACCTCAATGGAAAATGTCATGACGGCGGACTTGTAGGTCATGATCAAGTTGACACTGAGTTCGTAGCTATGTATAGATCAGCCGGATGAATTAGTCTCGAATTCCGAAGAGACGGTGGTGGGGGCAGGGAAACCTACTATAACTTCCCTTTTGTGTCTAAAATTAAAACGTGTTAAAATGGGGCCAGGGGACATAAGAATTGCGAGGATATATGAGAATATCGAAATCGATAAATAGTACTCAAATGCGAAGAGATCTTACCAGTCTTTGGAATAAACTTTCCTTTTGCCACATGTCTTAAGTCTACCGTCACAGTGCAGTTGCGAAGAAGCTTCTTGGCTTCCGAAGGATGAAAGGGAGCAAGTCTAGGGATCACTTCAGCAAGGGCTTTGCGTTCGATTCCCGAATTTTTGTATGAAGTGGCGCGTACCTGTCTTCGCATTGCCAGAGATAATAAGTGCGAACGAGATCGCCGAGGCGGTGGATATCGTCAAAATGCGATCTCAACGGAATTTCAAACCGTTGGTCGCATAGGATGTTATCGCCGGTTTTTATGAACCACCCCATCTTTCACGACTTTTTAGCATTCTTGGCATACGTTTCATAGCGAAGTAAACTTACCTTTTCAACTATCGTTTCGCCTTCGCGATTCAAATATGTTTCTTCGCCCGCGTCCCTTGACACGTCATAACCTGTCCCATACCTTGTCCCGTAGTGTCGTGTCGCACATGTACTAATCACAGCGGCTTGGCCCGGAAGCTTTGACAAGACAGCTCCTCTGCATACAGGTTATGATGTTAGGGAGTTCGGTCGAAGAATCGGAACGTAAAATATGACGTACTTGACGATAGCAGCCCAAGCGTCTTCTGGTTGAAGAACTTGGATTTGTGGAAAGCGCTGTTTCACTCGCTGCATCAAGTAGTTACTGCTGCCAAAGCCACCAACAAGACAAATGCCCTTATCATCACAAAGTCAGAATATCAACATAGCTTCAACTTGTAGCATCCTTGCCTTAGCGCCGTGCACTCACAGATATTTCTCGTTCCGGTCTCTTGAGGCGGACCTCCTGGACTTGATACTCAATCATTTTCACAACGTCCGCGACCAAGGGCTCGAAAATCCGGCTCAGTTCGTGCCTGTAACAACCATTTTCAGCAAGTTTGATCATTCTTTCGCTCCAATATGCGCCATTCCCTGAGCTTACCCGGTGAGCTTCCAAGTGTTTGACACGAGGTTGCTATCCTTATCATCCCAGAGTTCGGCCATGGGAAAGTTGACGTAATATTCTTCTTCCAATTCGCCGTTAAAAGCCTTTTTGATGTCTTGATCAAACTGCCTCTCAGCAAAGGACCATGCCTTGCTGGACTTCAATTTAAGCCATTGGTGGTCTCCCACGAGCTCCTCCACCGCGGAAGCGAATCGCTCGTTCAATCCGAGTGAACCCGCCATACCCCCTTATGCACTTGTTATGAAACGCCCAAACGACATCCTGAATGGAATTAGAAGGGATATGCGTACCTGTTCCCGGGACAAGTTCCTTGACTTTGAGTTGGGGCGCAACAGCCATGACCTCATACGAAATGAGGTCGACTGTACCACCTCCGGCATCACATACGACGAAGGCGTCTTTCTTTTTAATAGAGAAGTCGAGTGTTTTGATCGAGTACAAAGCCGCGGCCTCTGGCTCTTTGACAACAGTTACTGACTTGATGCCAGCTAACTCGGCTGCCTGAATCATGAATGGATTCTCGGATCAGTATTTTGTGATCGCTTTCAACTAGCATGCTCGAACCCGCGAACTGACCTTGAGCGTGGCATTCTTTGCCGCGTCAGACCATACCGCAGGAACTGGAAAGACGTTGTGGGTCAGATTATCAATCAGCATCAATAAGGAGCGATGGAGTAAACCAGCTGCTCACCTGAGAGCACAAATTCTTTCTGGCAAATGTCCATGTAGGCTTTTGGTACAGTTGTGGAAATCTCCCCCAGCGCATGCTCATAAATCGCTCTAATGAAGTCGGCTGCAATCTCCACTGGCTTTTTAGGTAGAGACTTGAGTTGCTTCCTGGTGTTGTTGGCAGATAGGTACAACGGCCTCTCCTGTTCCGGATCGAGAAGTAACTTGATGGCAACAATGCCACCGCGTGCTTTGCTGGCAGAGGCGCCCCATCTGAAGCCTGTGGGCTCTTCTTTGCTGTACTCTATCACCGTCGGAATCTTGGGAGCAGAAACGCCACGGTTTCCTGGGAGGAATGTAAGAGATGAGAACATATAGGTGAAAGATATGGCGCCTTACCAGGCCACTTCATGATAGCAACGGGCTTGGCATCTGTCTGATTGGCGAAGCAGTATGCCACTCCAGAGTAGGTCGTGCCAAAGTCCAAAGCTATGATCAGCTTTTCCTCTCGCTCTCCAGCGGCAAATAGCCGACTGTGTTCTCTGTGATGATTTGATGTCATTCTGCGAATGGGTACTGGAGGTGCGTATTGAGATTGCGAGATACTTCTGAAGGAATTGATAAGTCAAGAAGAAAGTGAAAGAAAGAGATTGAAGGGGGCCCATAGAGAATTTGATGTTGGTCTCAGGCGCATTTTGTATGGGCTCTGAATCAAGTGTGTCTGGAAACCTTAAGAGCCACAATGAGCTTCAGACCATTTTTGGCGAGTGAATCGAAAATAATTCGGTCATCAAAGACGTGTTTCAACTAATCCGTAACAGACGGAGCTCCTTAATTCGTTTGTCCGAGACGGTTTTCCGCGGTGATGTTGACTACGTGAGTCGGACAAACGCGGAACAAACGAAGCCTGTTTGGACCTGAGGTAGTCGACAAAAAGAGGGAAATTTGCACTAGCAGTCGTGGCTCGTGAGCATTATGTTCCTGAGTTTGTCTTTCCAAGATTCTTCCTGTCCAAATTTCAATTTCCTATAGTTAAAAAGGCAGCTCAATGGGAAGTTATTTTTACCACATCGTGGACGCCTTGGGTCACATCCAGATCTTCGGTTTTCCGTCAGCAGATCAATCTCAACGCGCTTCGAGTGACGAAGATCCCGAAAGCATGTCTAGCCGCAATCGAGCGCTTGAGAGGCGTCTAATCGACCTCGAAAATGAATTTCAGCGAATGAGACAGTCGATGGATTCTCTTCCCAATCTAATCTGCAATAAGATCATGAGGGTATGGGAGCACATTACTTGGTACGATAGCAGCTGGGCACTGAAATTGCGCTAACATCATATGCTTTCTAGCTACGTACCGGAAGCAAAAAAAAACTCGAAGACAAGACTTTAGAAGTAGACACACTCGAGGCGAGATTGCAGTCTTTGGAGACGCAAATGCTGCAAGAAAGGGCAAAAGCGAAGGACAGAGTCGCTGGACTAACCATGTCGATGCAACAACTTGAAGAAGAAAAGGCAAAGCTTCGGGAGGTGATTCTGGGCAACTCAGTGAAACAAAAGATATCCGATGAAGATATCAAACAACGTTTTGCCAGTCTTCGGCAGCAAATTCAGGCACTCGCCAATAGTCCCGCATACGATCTACAGCAGGTATACGCCGTGCGATGCCCGGCACGTCATTTAGATATACGGTGGAACTTGTCCAGCCCAGCAGACCGCGTATTTCACGTGAGGGCCGTGATTTATGGCATCATTCACCGTTACATTCTCAGTAGAGGTATTTTCGGCCTCGAAGAGTCTCCTCCTTCACGTGAACGCAATCGGGAGAAGCAACTTGATCACGCCCTGGGCGATTTCGAGGATCTTTTGGGAGAAAATGGCGGTGCGTTAGCATGATTCTCCTTACTTCGGCGCCAACGCTAACGTACCAGTAGTAAAAGGAACGCTCATCTCTGACTGGAGACGTGCAACTTTCAAAGGCATTGAAACCTTCAGGCCTGCACCGAAAGACCGATCTGCTGCTAGCGCTGATATCTGGTACTCTCTTCAGCCCTTCGTCAGACATGGACAAGACTCGTCGAAACTTAAGTCAGAAATCCGTCAGCTATGTGACAATGCATTTACTTTGCGGCTTTTGACTAGACAATCCGACGACCGATATCAATTCGAGCTTCCCGAAGTTGGAGCAGAATTTGACCCGGAAGAAGGGCTCGTAGAAGCCTACGGAGTTATCGGTGGCGGCAAGGAGTCTAACATCATCGCCATTCCCTTCTGCGGCGCGTTGATGAAGTATACTGTGAACGGGGACACTGAGATGTCTTGTGTCCTCGAACCTGCTCAGGTTGTGGTGCAAGCCAAGGGGAGCAAGAATTCGTCTTACGCCACCGAGGATCTCTTGACAGATTCGTCTTAAAACGGTTGACGGATTTAAGGAGTGAACCTGGATTGGAAAAAGGTGAGTTGGGGGCGCAACTCATCTGACGGTGCACTGTATTTCTTGAGTTTTATCGTAGCGGGGTAATCAGACAAGACACGTAACAATCGGCAGAATAATACAACTCCGTGAACCAAGGAAGGTCTTTTGTTTTGAAAAGAGCTTCCGGCCGGCGCCGGGTTGGTGTTCCGGCAGAGCGCAGCAGGCCGCAGGCAGGAGTGAATGTTCCTACACTTGGTTCCTAATGTACAGAACAAACAAATCAAAGAAAACAAACAAAGTACAAAACAGGGTGTCTTCCAAACACACTGAAAGCAATACAAAAAAGTTGCCCTTCATCACAGCCTTTGTCTGCACCCGGCGCGTAGGCGGTCCACTTATGAGAACAAGAGCACCTCCGTGATGGACTATTCATGCAGGAAAATCGGTTCCAGGAAGAAAACATTCACCGCAAAGGACTACGGCACTACGGCGACGATCTGTTGCCCTTCACACAGCCTTTATAAACTAAGTCATCGTCTGGTATCTCTGATGGCGCTCATACGTCTCATCGCGTACCCGAGGCAGGCAGGACTCCCAGGCGAAAGTCTCCGCCTGCTCCGCGATGTAGCTCAGGAAGCTGAGCTGGGCTGAAACCACGTCCTAATGCTGCACGCCGAAGAGGCGGCAGTAGACGATGGCGTAGTTTATCAAGGCTTTGATGAAGGGCAACGGGTCGTTGCCGTAGTCCTTTGCGGTGAGTGATTGCTTCCTGGAAACGATTCCCCCGGAGGGATAGTCCATCACGGAGGTGCTTTCGTTCTCATAAGTGGACCGCTCACGTGTCGGGTGCAGACGGAGGAGGTTCGGCGGCTCGAACTTGCCGGAGCGGACTTCGTTCACGTCTTCGGCGGCCACGCCTCCGAGGTCCCGGGGGATGACGCGGAAGACTGGTTGGCTGCGGGTTACGCATCGCCGCGGAGGCCCTTCCTGTTGGAGCCTGGAGGTCAATGGATGGGGCGACTCAGCAAGTCCGATGGGGAGGGGGGTCCTGTCCTGGCCTGACGCGTTTCTGGAGGAGCGTGTGGCTCGGAAGCGCGTTTGGCTCTGAGGGGAACGCGTGTGGCTCTGGTAGAGGCGCGAGTGGACATGCGAGGCATTATTGAGATTGTTTTCTCGGATGGAGATGGACGAGGATGGGAAAATGACGGATGAGCTTCTGAAAGGGTTTCGGATTGGTCTCTGCGATCCGTTTTTGGTGTTGTGAAAAGGAGAGGTGGTGTGGTGCGGCGTGGCTCCGCCATAAAACTTCCAGATACATACTCCGTACTGGTACTGTTATTTGCACCACCCCCAAATCAAGAACAACTCAATTCAAGTAATTTCACGCTACATTTACTATATCCCAAGGTCACAGCCGTCAAAGATACATAATACACACTAGTATCAAAAACAGAAGTGTAGATACTATGTCATTACATAGCTACAGTACAAGAAAAATCATGAAAACCCTATCGCTAAACTTCAATATCACAACCACCATTTCGCCGCCCTGCCATCCCATCCCCCGCCCAATCTACGCGACTCGTCTATCCGTCTCCGCAGACACACCTCCCGTATCAGGAGTCAAGTAATCCGCATCCTCAGCAGCCTCATACTCGGCGATCAGATCTCCCACCACCTCCCTCGCCTCGTCGAACTCGTTGAGGTTCTCTGAAAACGGCGCCGTCTTCTTGTAGCTTTCCATAAAGGCGTTTCTTTTCCGCATACCATCGTATTGTTTGACGATGCGTTTAAACAGCTGTTTGTGCCAGAAGGTTAAAAAGCGGGTGACAAGTTAGCAAAAGATGGAAAGACTTGAGATGTGACATGACATTGAGTCGGAGATAAGGGCACGCGTACTGTTGCAATGCTGGTGTGATTCGCAAGCATGAGACCACTGACTCGATGGCTCATGGGAATATAGGGACTTCTCTTAGTCAGGGCGACCTGGATACTGGCAGGACCCCAGGGGATGAATGTCGCGAGACGACGTTCTCGGATACGCAGCAGACTCTTGTGCACGTCCGTAGGGTCAACTTCGCCCTGGATGACGTTCAGGATGGAGATGTAGCAGCTCTTCTTGCCGGGGACGGTAGACACCATGCGGTTCTTGGGCTGGAGCAGCCGCCTCATGACGTCGAGAACGGTTGTCTTGCGCACGGTCTTGGCCTGCTCGACCTGATCTCCGGTGAAGGGCGTATATGCCGTCATGAGGAAGTGGCACCTTGGTGTCGGGATGAGAGATGCCAGGATGCTGACGAGATCGTTGTGCATGTACCCGGGGTATCGCAGGGTAGTTGTGCTGGCCGACATGACCGTCGCGACCTATTTGCAATGTCAGACATGGGAATTTGTGTGTCGGTGTTGGAACGCTTGCAATGTAATGGCCGCAGAAGTAAACCATATCTGTGAATCAAAGGATTAAACATACCAGCTGATTCGTTTGCTGGAAACTGGGCTCCTGCACATGCAACCGATCCGCAGCAATATGGCTCAACGCGCCATTATCCAGCACGACCACCGAATCCGCATTCTGCACCAACCGTCGCATCGACAGCACGCTATTGTACGGATGCACAACCACATCGCCCGAGTTCGTCGTATCCGGAAACACAGAATACGTCTGTATAATCTTCTTGGGGAACCGATCGTTCAGCCTCTCGAGCAGAAAGCTGCCCAGACCCGATCCCGTTCCGCCAGCAATAGAGTGTAGCATCATGAACCCTTCGAGGGAGTCACTGCCGTCGGCCTCGCGGTCAATCATCTCCATGATGTCCTCGCAGACGGCCTCACCGGACTGGTAGCCATCACCCCAGTTGTTGGCGGCGCCCATGCCATTTTTACCGACGTAGAAGTTTTCGGGGTTGTAGATGTTTTTATAGGGGCCGTTTTGGATGCCGTTTATCACCTGTGAAAGAACGAGAAGGGTGTGTTAGCTTGCGTCGTAGCGGCATGCGAGAAACACAACAAGGTGTTGAGAATCCAAGCTTCGATTCGGTTCTGGGGGGGGGGGGGGGGGGGGGGGGGGCAGGAACGCACTCGAGGCTCCAGGTCTATGAGAATCGCTCGTGGAATATATCTCGTATCGTCGCTCTGGTAGTAAAACACGTCCTTGCGATCGCCTCCCTCGGTGGCAAAGTCTTCGAGATTGCCATCTTGGCTAATGCCATGCTCCAAGCAGAGCTGCTGCCAGAACTGGCTTCCAACTGCGGAACACGGCTGTCAGCGCAAAAGTCGATTCGCTTTAATTCACAAGAGGAGTGAGTAGTCCTCAGACCGGACGGCGTCGAGCGCCCAATGGGGGATACGTACTGCTGTTGCCGCACTGCCCAGCCTGGATCGTGATAATCTCCCTGCGCAAGCACGAGGGCGTCAGCAATCAACCGTCGCGACTAGCAATGGGGAAGATCGGCAAGCGTTGACAAGCACATACCGAGGCATACTAGTGTCTAGTCTGAGTGCAAACTAGGATGCCAGTTGAGCATCTGGAGAGAAACGTGACGAGGGACAGCTTGAGCTCTCCTTGCGCCAGGTTCAAGACGCGACGGCAAGCAGACGCGAGTGCGTCACGCAACGCAAGCATGTGCTGCGCGTGTCCACTTGGAATTTCTCCGCCCCGCCCCCGCGTTTCAACTTTCCAAGTTCCAACGGAACCTTGAGATCTTGATCGCGAATCTCCATCGCAGAACTTATTAGATCTTGAATCAATAAGACGCAGAAGGTTATCTGAGACAAGCCACACTATCTCTTGGTCACTGGTGGGCGTGTAACTCATTATGCACCACGCCAATAGGTAAGCTCGTGTGAATAGAAACGGAACTAAGGAACTACTTCGCAAAAAGTATGTAAAGGCACTCCTCCTGAAGTCCGAAGTCGATAAGTACCTAGAAATCCGTCGTGAGTTGCCAGTCTCCATGGCCATAGCCAGAACTGCGTACATAAGACTTCATCGCCATATTTCATGAAAAAACGACACGCTGTGCCATGTTCATACTCGCTGTTTCCATCACCAAGGCTAACGAAACTAAAGTGTTCCTCTAACATGAACTACACGTAGTATAATCCTGTCGCAGTTTGTTGTCTTGTACACATCGTAAGAACCACGGAACAGTACGCCCGCTGAATATACATACTGATAAACAATACAAACACGGTGAACAGCTTTCCACACACAATGAGAATACGTGCTGTCTCGATTCTTGGTGTTGTGATAGATCATAGGACTATAGGACTACAGCCCTGCCTTGATTGGAATAAACTCGCCTTTCTGTTCACATCTCTCTGAGTCTCGTCCTGTCCTCTTCGTCTCTCAATCTGTCCATCTCCCGTCCCATTCAATGCTGCATCTACTATACACAGACATGACCCATGGCAAGAACCCAGTTACAACGGATGCAAACAGTACCAAGTACAAACAACCTGATGTCAACATTGGCGAGTATAGAAGAAGATGTAAGCGAATGCAAACAAGTAAACACAAACGCGGCACGCACACCATGCAGCACAGCACAGCAAAGCAAGACACCACCAATCTTTCTCTCCCCGCCACATCTTTTTCACACAATCCACAAAGTGAGAAACAAAACCAACAATCTGACATTCGATAATCTCACAATCCGATACCCCAGCATACCCATTTCGCCATTCTCTTCATGCAAAGCCAGCCTCAAAGGCAACCGAAAACAAAAACAAAACACCCCAAAACAGAAAACAGAAAACAGAAAGCTCATCAACAACATGCCGCACTTCCAGACTTTCGCCATCCTACAATCCCACAATTCCAAACTTCCGCAATCCTCCAGTTCCAAACTCCAGCAATCCTACAGCGTCAAACTTCCACAATCCTACAAAGCCAGTCTGATTTTTTCGCCAATACAATTCAACCCGTCCACACGCAATGCATCACGCAGTCTCATTACACTTCTTTTTCTCCTCCATCACCACCGCAAGCTCCTTCGCCAACTCTCTCTTCTTCACCTGAATCATCCACGTCTCCAACCCCGTTCCATCTTCATTCGCCGTCGCCAGCCTCACATACTTGTCCTGAGCCTCGTACTTCAAATTCGGCAGCAACGCCCGGTTCAGAGCCACATGTCCGCGCGGTTCCGTCCGTAAGAGCAATCGCACTAGCTTCGTCTCCTTGTTTTGAAGGAGACGTAGCTGTCCTATGCCCTGGACGGCCCATGGGCTCTTCACCTTAGCTGCTGCTGCTTCGTCCTTGTCATCCGACTTGTCAGAAGCAGTTACAAATTTGAGGACCTTGGCTCGGACTTCGTGAAGGACGTCTTCCTTCTCATCTGCAGCATTCACCAGATTCACCTGTTCATCCTCCTCACCATCTTCACCAGTCGCTTGGCCGTCGTTTGCGCTGTCTGCTTGCGCCGAGGCCTCGGGGGTCCCTGCAACCGGAGTTGAGCCTAAGCTGGAGCCGCCGGAGAAGCTAGTGCCACCGGGGATATGTAGGGGAGAATCTAAACCCGACGCTTTAGCGGCGCGATTTTCCGCCCGGGAAACGGAGACTTACCGGTCCCGGTGGTGGAAGATCCACCAAGGAGCGGCTGGAGGTTCGAGACCGACGCAACTGGTCTGGGACCAAGCACCGAGCTCGTCTCCTCCGCCGCTGCAGAATGTTCAGACATGCTGCTGAAAGTAAAAGAAGGGGGTTGCACGGGGTCCGCTCCCGTCACCGGAGCGCTGCTAAACACGGCAGAGCTGCCAAACACTGGAGCATTGGTCACGTTGCTTCCGAACTTGAATGGCGAAACGGGTCTCGGCGGAGCGACAGGTGCGCCACCAAAGGAAAATGAGCTACTGGCGGAGGGAGCAGCAGCAGGTGCCGCCGCATCGGCTCCGCCACTGGCAAAGGAGAATGGATTGTTGAAAGAAGTAGAAGGTGTCGTCGTCGTTGCCGTCGCCGCGGGAGCGCCTTTGCCGAAACCAAAGCTCAAGGAGTTAGAGCCCAGTGCCGTGTTTGAGGATCCGCCAAAGATGTTCACGGTCGATCCAGCAGGCTGACTGCTTGCGCCACCAAAGGAGGTTGAAGCCCCAAAAACACCCGTTGGCGCTGCAGGTTGACTGCTTGCACCACCAAAGGAGGTTGTAGAGCCAAAGATGTGCTTGGTGGGCGCGGCAGGTTTTTTGCTTTCCTCGCCAAAGGAGGATCCGGGTCGAGTGCTTCCCTCGCCGAAAGATGAAGCTCCAAAGGTATGCTTAGCCGGCGATGTAGGCTGGCTACTTCCGCTACCAAACGAAGATGAAGCTCCAAAGACAGGCTTAGTCGGCGATTTGGGTTGACTACTCTCCCCACCACCAAAGGAAGACGCAGCCCCAAAGACATGTTGAGTCGTCGATTTGGGCTTGCTGCTTTCCCCACCAAACGAGGACGTGGGTTGGCTACCAAACGAAGAAACTCCGAAACTACTCGTCGCCGGCGCCGAGGCTGCGATCGTACTGCTTCCACTCCCAAAGTTAAACTTGGGTGGCGCATCATCGATGGCGCTGCTCTTCAAGGCGCTCTGGGCGGGTGTCGAGAAATCAAACTGCTTCATCGAATTGCCAAACGGGGGCATGCTCGCTGACGTAGCCGCAGCGGCTGGAGCAGCGGCAGATTCAGCAGGAGAATCAGGAGCACCAAACGGCTTCGAGGCGGCTGGGGGAGCCGCCGTCGTACCCGTAGAGCCGAACCCGAACGACAGCTTCGGCGCGTCCGCCGCTGCTGTCACGGGCTGTGGCTGCTGAGCTGGTGTCAATTCTCGACTGCCAAAGAGGCTGCTCGCCATGCTGGTAGAGGGCTTGGCGTCAAACGAGGTCGTCTGGTCGGTGGTGCTGGTGTCAGGCGCGGGTTTCGATGCGCCGACACCGCCAAACACAGATGTCGCGGTGGAAGTTCCGGTACTGCTGTAGGAGGCTCCGCCGGTGGGTGCCTGATACGTCTCAGCCGCCTTGTTCCCAAACAGAAAAGACGGGGGTGGCGGCGCACTCGCGGCACTGGGTCCGGCTTCGGGGCTGGGAGCCGAAGCAAACGAGGAGCTGCCAAACACGTGGGAGGCAGAGCTCGCAGGCTGGGAAGAAGCAAACGGATTCGAGCCAAACGCGGACTGCCCTGCAGGAGACTTGGTCTCGAAGCGTGCCTTCTTGGCCGATGGCGAGTCGTTGTCCATGTCCGACTGGTTACCGTGCTTTCCGACCGCCTTGGCAGAGCCGCCATCTCCGGTGAAGGATGCCCCCTGCGAAGAAGCACCAAAGCTGCCAAACGACGCGGACGCCTTGGGAGTGGCACCTACGTTGCCGAAGGGTGAGGATGTCGAAGCAGATGCCGAAGGTGCAAATTTGATGGGCGTTTTGGTAGGGTTCCACGTCTGATCAGCGACAGCAGGAGCTTGGAAAGGTTTGGCTTGCGACCCTGCTGGAGATGCAGGCTCGGCCTCGGCCTTTGCCTTTTCTCCCGCGTCTGCGGTTATCTCTACGTCTGCCTGCGATCCTTGGGCCCCAGCTTGCTCGACGCCATCCGCGGTGCTACTGGTCTCTTGGATGCCCTGTGCAGCATCATCAGCCTGGCTGCCATCCTGTTCCGAGTCCGACTCGCTGTCGGCATCTTCGTCGTTATCGCTGGGCTTGGCAGCGCTGGCGTGTGAAGTGTGGGCAAAAATATTGATTCCACCTCCACCCGCTGTCGGTGTTCCAAAGTTCTTGGAGGTTGTCGCACTTGAAAAAATATTGCGCGCCGAGTTGCTGCTCGAGCCGAACGCGCTTGACTCCCCGCCAGTGGCAGACTTTGCGGGGGTAGCAGCAGCAGGCTGGTTGACTACCCTTTCGAAAAAGGACTTGGAAGAGGATGGCGTCGACTTTTGTATCTTGGCTGGTGAAGGTGAATCTTCGCCACCAGAAGCCTTCCTCTTATTCTTGCCCGTAGGAGTAGAGGCAAAGGCGGTAGGCTCGGTGACCAGTGCTTCGGTAGCGCGACGCTTCCCCTTTTTGGAAGAAGGAGCCAACGAATCGTCGTCAGTTGCCTTGCGCTTCTTGGACCTTGATTTCGAAGGCGTCGGTATCGCTTCTTCTTCTTCGTCTTCTTCGTCTTCTAGGTCTGGCAGGCCGTGCTCTCGTCGCCACCTCTTAAGGACATCCTTGGCCGGCTTAACCTTTCGAAACTCGTAAAGACCATATCGTAGCATTAGGAGGCTTCGGCTCTTCTCGTATTCCTTTGCGAAGTTGAGAATGTTAAGCGTCCAGTCCTTGCCGTTGAAAATTTCGTCGGCGGAATATTTTAGTCGCCTCAGGTCCAGAATACAGAAGTATTGCCGGCGTTGCTCCGCATCGAGCTCGGGAGGGCAAAGATGTGCCAGAAACTGGTCAGCATAGATGGAGCCCTTGCGATCCCAAGTTTTAGGTATCTTGTCCGTCAGAACCTCGCCAGTCAATTCGGGAGGGGGTGAAGGAATGCGCAAAGTAAACATGGGTTTGCTCTCGAGCGATAAGGCCTGAGGAGTACTTATGGCACGAGAAATAGCCATTTCTGGAGGAGGACTTATGGCACGAGGAGGAGTGTCGTTGGGCATGGGCTCAAAATGAACTCGTGACGGCCCAGGGGTACTGCGAACGCGCGGTGCACTAAACGGTTTCTTCATGGCGCTTTGGAGGACCCTCGGTGTAGATGTAGCCCCAAAAGAGGTTTTGGCCGGGACAGATGCCCCAAATATGTTTCTTCCTGCACCTGTCGAGCTCTGAGTGAAGCGTCTGGGCGTGGTCTCATCGAGCGTTGTCAACGGCGCCCGGCGCGATGAAGGATGGGGAGTGCCAAGCCGCCTGGAAGAGGAAGACTTTGGGGACGATGGGCCAGCATTGGGGCGCTCAGCAACCGGCGACGGAGATCGAGATCGATTTGTCGGCGTGCTCGCTGAGCTCGTTGTGCTGTAGTCGAAGTCGGGTACGCTAAAGGTAACCATTTTGTGTGATTGTTCGGTGATGAGAGGGAGCTGATTCGGGGGCGCGTTGGCACGAAGCGCTGAGGCTCAGAGGCTGAAAAAAAGCAAGATATTGTTGATGTCAAGTAGCCCGATCAGAATTTGTGAGTTGAAGGGATGCGAATGAGTAGTCAAAGAAAACGTTGAACCGGCCTAGCGCAAGGCAAAAGTGCTGTTGTCGACGGTCTCGCGTCGAAGCTTCCCTTGAAACTTTTTTAACTGGGGCCAACAGAGGTCGAAGACTCGAGGAGTCGAGAGTCGAGGGAGGGATAGGAGAAGGAGGAGGAGGAAGAGCGAGGAAGTGGGAAGAAACTAGGAAACTAGTGCGAAGACACTAAGAGAGGGCCCCTGAAGAAGCCGACACTCAGGCTAGCAACGTTCTTCCTTACGTACGTATAAGTAGGTAGCAACTCAGCTTCTCGCGACCAAGTAAGTGACTCTTGATTCTTTTCTTGATTGGTCTTGTGGGAATGTGGTGGTGGTCTGGGGAATCTTTGGGGGAAGGTGTGTCTCGTCGCAAGTTGCAACAATGATGGATGGAAGACAAGGCGCAAAAAGTACTTGTTGCGTGCGCACTTGCGCTGCGCTTTTAGGTGGCGAACTGTTTTGGGGCAAGTGCGATGTTGGGTTAAAACGAGGAAGAAGCAGGAGGGTTGATTGTTTGTTCACAGAACTGAGAAAACCCGGGCCAAGGGCAGCTTAAGAAAAAAAAAAAAGAGGGAAATTATTGTGTGAGCACTGAGAACGGCGCGGCGCGCACACGGCGCACACGCCACACAATAACAACAACACAAATCGCGGCTCGTGATTGGTCTGGAATCCATGACCAGTGCTTGGCACCCAATGGCACGTCGGCCCCCCCAAACAGACAGCTGGCTCCAGTTGCTTGCAGCCTGCAGCAGAGTCCAGACGCACCAACCGACGACCGCCGCTGGTGGAACCGAGAGCTGCACGGAATCACAAAGACGGTCCTTCTGACTCCTGCCTGCTGCCTGATACGTATCAGATGTCAGATGCACAGAAGCAGCTTACGGAGTATTACGCAGTGCATTAGGTACGTACATATGGTTATGTTACATGTATGTACGGCACGAGCATGTAACTATGTAGGTACTCCGTATGCAGTTCGATTAGATCAATCATCATACATGCATACATACATACATACCTCCCGCAAGTCAGGTACAGTACCTCGAAAGTAACGGTACATACCAAGATGCGACGTGTCGCGTCGTCTTTCTCGCGAAACCCAAAAAGTGGGCTCCTAATGTTTACGTCTTTTTTGGGAGGTGGCTGTATGTACCTCCGTACCGACCGTTTGCCTTGCTCCGAGGCTCTGCATTTCGCCACCCCAACGCGCGCGCTAGGATATTTTTGGGGAGGAGAGCCCAAAGTCAACGACTCACCTCTGTCTGACCAGTGAGTCGTGACCACTGACCAGTGCCCAGTGCGCCTTGCAAGTTGTCAGATTCACGAGAGAAGGCATTCATCAGTGTGGTTTTCGTGAGAGGGATATCAGAGCTATTCATCAAAGGTGATCAGTGATAGGTGCATACCCATCAGAGTTATGTATTTCATTCATCGAGAGTCTTCACCAGGTACTTTGTGCTCTGTACTCAACACGAGCGTCCAGCAAAGAGGTCACATACGGAGTACATAGTAGAATGCGGATTTAGAGGCATGTATTCCCCGGGGACGTGCTCAACAATCAACCAGAGGCTTTCTGCATTTACTACAGCTGTATTCATCGTAGAGATGAGACGTGTCTACTTCCAAGGTACATACATACAAATTGTCCATCGCAAAATCCAACAAATAAGCAGGTAATCACCCTTGAGATACTCCCGCAAATGTACTCGGACAGGGTAGCTACCTATCAAAGTCCGACCTTCCCCTCCACCCAGAGTTGCATCATGCATGGCCAGGGCCCAGAGATGTCCCCCAGAGAACATACATACCTGTTCGTTAGGTAGTTACTCACCAAAGTCAGCATACCTACCCAGTACGGAGTATGTATGTAGGTACGTATGTACTTCACCAACAAGACGCACGCAGCCACAACTTACAAGTTACAAGCCTCGGCTGCAACCGAAGCAAGTTCTCCACCTCCACACTGCGGATTCCGGAACATGCAAGTCGCAACCCCAAACAAACAGACCCATACTTACAAGTTATAGACGTTAACTTAAAGTTACTCCGAAGCCCGTACGCATGGGTACAGGTAGTATGGAGGTACTCATGTACATATGTATCATTCTCCAGCGTAAACCACCACAAATCTCACACGATCTCCCATCGTAAAGAAATCCCAAAGGTCAATTGCATCCTATCTGATGACCTAAAATGAACAAAACAGCAAGATTGTCATCCCCCATTATAATCCAGCATCCAGCATCCAGTACCCTCACAAGGCCTAGCCAGACCAGCCAGCACGAGCCCACTACATATCACCACCAAGTGTCAATCTGCATAACGTTGTCACACTCAGCACCACGTGACAGTACGCGGAATTCAACCCAAGCCCAAATAACAAACAAAACGTGAGCCAACGCAGCAGAGAGGAGAGACAAATAAAGACAACCCGAATACAAATCAATCATCATGACAATAAAGCATGTCGTACCATGCGTCGAATTCCACGCTCATCAAATCTTCATAATCAGCCATAGGATCCCTCTCACAGTCTCACTGGCTCAAGCACTCTTTTTCTGCTGCTCTAGAAATTCTTCATCTGAGGCATCTAGAATGTCGTACTCGTCATCTGTCATGAAGCCATCTACTGAGCTATCCCATTCACCGTCCTTGTCGTCCTTATCGTTCTTGTCGTCCTCGTCAGTCTTGACGGAATCGGTCTCGGAGACTGCGACGGCTGGGTCAGTCTGAGTCGGCTGGGCCTCTACCACAGGAGGAGTACTGGTAGCCTCCTTTTCGAGCTTAGGGAAAATCATGATGCTGCTGGCCTGGCTATCGTCATTGGCTTCTTCCATCTTTGTGGCCGGGGCCGACAAAACGGGGGATGTGGACGGAGCAGTGCACTCGGGTTCCGGAACCGCAGTCGCTCGCACGTCCACGTCGCACCACAGGCGATGTCCGAAGCGCATGCCATCGGGAGTGGTCAGACGCCAGTAGGAGATGACCTTGCCCGGTCGTGAAGGAGTGCGGAGATTAGTACAAAACCCCCACTCCTCGCCGGGAGCCAGCGGTTGGTGGTTGGTGGTGGACGCGGAAGCAGAGACAAGTTCGGAGACACCAGCAGGACGGGCTGAATCAACTAACCCCATGTAGTCACCACCAACAAATTTGATGGAGCATCCAGCGGGCCAAGTGGTCTTGCCTTCATTTCGGAGCACCCACATCTGCTGGAAAACGAAATCAGGCGGGAGGACTGTGCCGTCTGCGATGGCGTCGTACAGGAAGACCGCGTGGAGATCTTTGTCCTGCGCCTTGAAGCTGGAAGTTGGGATTGCCACGGGCTCGACCGGGGGCTCGACCTGGAGCAGGGGCATGGACATGGAAACAGGCTCCTTTGCAGGACAAGGCGCTTGGACAACTGCATCGACTGGCTTGACATCGATGATGGTCTGAACGGTGTTCATGGCGTTTGTAGGTATTGTTGGAACCGTCTCGGTCGCCTTGCTGCACAAGCGATCGCCCATGGTCGGCATTCGCTGTCCACCCTCGCGTTCACCCGTCGTGGTGACGGTTACGTTGCGCACTGGTGTCTTGAACTTGAGCATAGGGTGCGTCTTGTTGTGTTCGTTGGCCGGACTGGCTTCGCAGTTGGCGCAGAAGTCGACATCGTGACACACGGCACACTTGTAGCGGATGCCGCGGATGTAGGCAGACATGGCACTTGTGGCACGCGATGAGCTACACAAGGGACCATCACAGCGAACTCCAGAGTGGACCGGTTGACAAACGGCAGCAGCGTGGAGGCTGGTGAGAGGTTCGTAGATGGTTACGAATCGATGGCTCGGGTGCACAAAGTGCGCACTCTGGACGCACTCAGCGCAATAGTCCCAGTCGGGGCAGTCAAGACACTTGTGACGGACGCCAGTGATGTTCTATAGAAAACATTAGTTCGTTAGCTGTCATGCGGAATCTGGTCAAGGGGTGTACGTACAGCATCGCAACCATCACAGATAGCATGGTGGACCTGGTTACGGCCAGGATTCAGCTTGACGCGAATATGAGCCGGCAACTGGGTGCCAGGAACGGCAGCTGTGAAACCATGCTTGGGATGATGACCATGGGCATCTCTACCAAAGCATGATTGGCAGAGGTCGAAATCCTCACACTCCGTGCAGTGCAGAAATTCACGCTCGGGAAGCTCTGCAGAAGTTTTGTCAGTTTTGCCAGCAAGTCAGTTGGCGCCAACAAGCGATCAGGCTAGATGATCTGCATCACAGGGGTGGGAAACGCTCACCTCGCACGCATTGATTGCAGGTTCGCAAGTCGCTAGAGACTGGCCAACAGACATCGGCAGGCGGAAAAGCATTGGAAAACGCAGCCTCTTCGATGGAGACATTGGCTGTTGCTTTCACTAGTTCATCAAGGTCATCCGACGGCTTAGCTGGCTCCGTCGGTGGCTCAGATTTGGCCTTGAGCTTCGGAGAGATAGTCTCAGTCGTGCTGTTGACGATCTGGCCGTTGTTCACAGTACGCTTAATGAGCCAGTGATGATCACCATTGCATGTGATGTCCTGTTCGTGACAGGATGGACAAAGGTCGAAATCGCCGTCGTTGCAGATAGAACAATGATAGTGAGTGTCAGGAATGTTCCTCTCACAGAAGTTGCAGCAGACGGCGAACGTGGCCTTGGTTGGCGCAGATTCCGGACAAACAGGCGAAGTCAGATCAGAAAGCTTCGGCGAATCGGAAGTTGCTGCAAACGGCTGGCTGATCAATTTAGAAGGGCGGTTGACGAGGTCATCGCGAGTCTTCATGAACTTTCTGGAGCGATGGTCAAGATCTGTCTTGTAATTTTGCGTCATTATGGGGGCTTCCTGCAGCAAGTTCGTATAAAAAGTCCTTGATGTTGGAGTTTTAGATGAGCTGGCGGTAGCCAGTGGTGCTGCTTGTGCTTCTCGTGACGCTTGTGCCGCCTCTGCTTTTTGTGCTTCTGGTGCTGCTGTCGAAGTCGTTGATGCCTTTGGTTCCGTTAGAGCTGGTGGTGCCGATGGTGGTGGGTTGGCGTTGAAGGACTCTATTTTGGGGATTGCCGCGACCGGCACAGGCTTGACTTCAGGAGACGTCTCCTCGTCATTGTCGGGCAAAGCAGACACACGAAACTTGAGCCTCGACTTGGCCTTTGCGGCTCTGTAAAGCTGCTTGTACACAGCCATGTTGGAGGGGTCAAGCATAACATATGCAGCGGCGGAGTCGGAGTAGCGCTCGATCATGATATTGCTATTCGCCGGAATCGGCAGAAACGACCGCAGCTGAGGCACATCATCAGTACGAGGGAGAGAGAGTGAATTATCATGTTGAAGGCACATGGGGCGCGAGGCTGCTCGTCAATTCAAGATGACTTACATGTTCCTCGAGCACGCGAGGCACCATGTCACGCAGAGGCAGCTTGGCTTTGAAGGGGAGGCCGAGATACGTCACCTTGATGGTGACGACGGCATCAGGGCCGGGGCGGGGTTTCGATGACATTTCGACTGATGGAGGGAAAGTATTGACAGGAATGCAATCAGATACTCGCTCCAAGTCGCAATGGTGATGGCTACGTTGATGGCGAGGATGGGAATGGGTTATGGGGTGAAGGAAGGGAAAGCTGGCTCAAACGACGGCGGGCCAGGCGATGAATCGATGATGGATGGAAGCGTCTCTTCCAAGCGGTGACGAGTCCAGAGTCCAGACAGACAGAGTACTCCGGAGTCCGTACGTACACGGTACAACAGAGAATGTACCTACGGAGAGAAGTCGAGCACCTGTGGCCTGTAGGCTGTGCTCGAGTGAGTGTGGCGGTCCTGTGGCGGGTTCAGTGGAGCTCAACAGGGCCGGGTCAGTGCCACACTGCCAACTGACAACTGCCAACTTGCCAAGTGGCCACTGGTCACTGATTCACTTCACTGGAGGCAGCTGGCAATTACGCGGCGCGCGATGCTCGTCCAAGCTTCGTCCGGGGGGCGCGGTCGGAGGTTCGGAGCCACGCTTACAAGGTTATTGCGGCCCTATGCGGGGGAGTTTGATGGGATCACGGATCATGAGTGATGATGACAGTGACACTGATGAGGTTGACTGGTGCCTTGTTGCGTAAACCCCGTGCCGGAGAAGTTAGAACAAGTCTGGCTGATGAGTGGTGGCACTGCCACTGTGCGATAGGTAGGTGCCTATGTACACTGTAACATACGGAGTACGAAAACGGCCAACCAGCCCAACAAGCAACGGAGACATGCAGACTGCAGTGACTTTGCCCCCAGAGTTGGGCCGTGCGGCGATGCGGCGATGCGGCCATCAGGATTCAGCAGTGCCAGCAGCACCACCGCAGGTTTGAAAGCAGTCAGGTGACGAAACTGTGCATAGTGTCACTGGCGATCCTGACTTAGACGGACGGGACGCGCCAGTAGCCACCCCAGTTTCAGAGTTTTGAGGCGTTGTGGCAGCCGTGGCCAACGCGCCTTGATCACCAACCATCAGACGCCTCCTTAGCCACAGCAGATACATACATATATTGGACACGGTAGGTACCCTATCCCAATCACTGGTCACTCTGTACTCCGTACAGAGAGAACAATATCAGGTAACGTAAATATCAAGCTATACCTGTATACTTCTATACGTACCTAACGGAGATGTACTACCCCGAACAGCCAGAAAGGCCTCTAGGCGGATCTGCACGTCGCATCTGCATGCCGTCTTGGCTTCTACATCAAGACACCTTTGCACCCATCTAGAGATATCTAGCTGCCCCCGACGGCATTAACATAACGTCAGCGGCCCAGCTTGCCAAGTTTACATCACGCACGAGCAACTCGAGGCTCGAGCACAACTTGGACGAACAAGCGAGCACAAATGCGGGGGGCGGCAACGCATGGCCTTGATGTGATTGGTTGCGACACCTGTCGCACACGTTGTCATACGACTCTACGAGAACGAGAACAGGTTGATTCATACGTACGCTTTCCTGCCTGCCTGGACGGGACGGGACGGGATGATGGTGCCCCTATTCGTAACACAAAATAGAGTAAGCGATTCGGCTTTTCTGGTCTGCTGGTCCCACTCCGCAGAGTCGTATTCGCATGCCGCAATGGCCCCTTCAAAGATCACAAATCTGTAGGCGTCATCGGACCACATCATCGGCCAAGCCGGGGTCGGACAAAGGCACGGTAGAGAAGTGCTGATACTCTGAATGGCAAATAGATACCTAGACAGAAAGGGATCATCAAAATATGTTGTACTGATAAAGACAAAAGGAAAGACGAGGAAGTGTAGTGGAGGTATTGCTGTAATGTTCTGCTGATGAAAGGCAAAATAATGCCAAGAATGAATGTATCATAGTTGTTGTAAGTACCGATTGCTACACCGGACTACTGCGGGGAAAGCCGAGAAACAGCGATAGAAGTCCGACGTACTGAGAGGCAATAAATAGTAGAAATGGCAATGAGAGGATATTGAAAAACGACAAGGAGAGACCCAAACAGACCTGGAAAGGATCATCTCTTCAAGAACCTTCAACCGGCTGCCCAGGCTCCAGCAGATGCATAAAGGAGCGACACCAACACCAAAATCAGCCCACTTCACCCATCCGCCTCGAAGCGGCACTTAAACAGGACCTCAGCGCGGATTTGGTCCGCCTCCCCGGATTATGCTTATGGAGCAGTCCTGGACAGGAGTGTAGGTATGTCCATATCCCGATGCAGTTCCAGGACGGTTAGATGCTCCGAAACCTCGAGTCCGGGATCGGAAACAAAGCGTGCCTAACAAGTCCGTCTTTTAGGTACTGAGTGATCTTCGAGGGGTATTCCTGGAAGTATGAATACTATATATACTCTCCGGGGCTCCGGATCCGACTAGATTGTTTATTGTTATTGCCGCCGTGGATGAGTCGGACCTGGCAAAGGAGCCCCGGCATTCGTGTCATCAAGGGTGTTCATCTGGCACCATCTTCAGGGGTTCAATGTGTATCTCTAGGGCTCCTGAGTCCTATGACACCTCTAGGGCCCTAGAGATCCCCTACATCTCCTCGGTTCTGCATTTCCAGGATTCTACATCCTCAGGGGTCGACATCACTGGCTCGACAACATGGTTTATAATTATATCTCCAGGGTCACCATCGTGGTTTACATCTCACACCAAGTCACGCCACTTCACCACTGTGGATAACGGAAGCTCTCAACACCATGAATTCACTTCAGGTTCCCTAGTCACACTGCTCACGAAGCCTATGCAATGCTCTTCCATCCTTCATCTTCCAGCCTCCGCATCAGCACCAGCACCAGCACCAGCACCAGACAAAACAAAAGAAAAGAAACGCCGCTGCCCATGAGAAACAGCCAAGGATAAGCCAACACGCAAAGTTGAAAGAAGTTCAAATGGAAACCACCTCAAATCAAACTCCTTTATCCGTGCAAAAGATAACGAGGTGCAAAGTACAACTACTCGTGCCAAAGAAAAGGAGCTCGCCCCTCAGGAAAGGATTGGATCAACAGGATTAGAGAGACAGACGCACACACAAACACACATCCAGAGCAAGGCCAGAGCCATAGGTATTCATACCGACAATGCCCGCATCCCCCCAGGTGTTCTCGGCGGCTGCTGCCACTATACGTGTCGCCAAAGGGTTTCAAAGGGTTCAGAAAACGGCCATCCATGCCAACAAGCAAGCAAACCCTTGGGAATATGATCAACGGAAACATCACACAAACGACGCCTCGAGTCGAACATTCGATGGCACCGATTCATAACCCGCGCCCTCCATGCTCAACGTCCTAAACACACAGTAATTAGGCATCCAGCATCCGCTGACCGCAGACCGCAGACCGCATCACACATCACCAAGGCAACACGCCATCAGAATAAAAAAGCACAAAAAAAATCCAATACGATAAAGAGGCAAACAAAACAATACATGTTTTCTGTAGCCTACTACTTCTCACACAACAACAATAACCCCCTATCAAAAAGTAATACTCAAAAAAAAGTGGTCTGCAAGAAAAGAATAAAATATATAAAAAAGAGCAAAGGGAACAAAAGAAAAGAACATCCAAATCATAAAGATATCAAAAAAGGAAAGAAAGAGCAGCAAAGCTCAAAAGACAAATGAGTGCATAGGAAAGAAAAAAAAGTTGTCAAAAAAAAAATACAAAAAGGCTTCGCACATAGGAAAAAGGAGAAAGCCCTGGCTACTCCGCGGAAGTCATCTCCGGTACCCAAGCCTGAGGAGAACAAAACAAAGGAAACGGGTCAAACGCGTCGCAGCCCTACTGCGGATAGTATACCATCCCCGGGGCATGTTGGGTATAGTAGAACCCATCAGGACTTGGCGTCACCATTCCTCCCATGCCCATCACACCCTGCTGATAGGGTGGCGGCGTCGAGAATTGCGGGTAAGAAGTGACAGGAGGTGCGATTTGACTGGCATCAAAGTAGTACACCATCCCGTTCACTTCTTGCGCCACGAGATTCGAGCCGCTCGAAGGGTTCTGCCCAGGGTCTTGAGCAGAGAGTCCAGCCTGTTCCGGCGGGCTCTGCGCACCATAGCTGGGAGGCATACCAGCAGGCGGACCACTGTGCACGTAACCCGGGCCGGGTCCAGAAGGCGCCATGTTCGAGGGATGGTACGGGGACGGAAAGTAGTAGCCCTGGGGAGGAGGGGCTACGTACGTATGCTGCCCGTAGTAGGAAGCCTGGCCGTACGCGTTTGGCTGGAAGGGAGGCGCGTGGATGGCTCTCTCCGGTATCTGCGACAAGGGTGTGCCAGACACTTGCTGGTGGTGCGATGACCGTCTCGAGTGCGAGGCCTGACCATATTCATTGGCAACCTGGATAGGTACCTGGTGGTGGAAGGCCTGCTGGAAGGCCGGAGGCGTCACACCCTGTGTCGATGCAGGAGACTCGTAATCCGCCACCGACATGTTCTTCTGCGACCGGGACGGCCTGTTCTCTTGCGAGGCGGGCTTCTGTGGCAGGGGGTGCGTCCGAGGCTGCGGAAGCTGGGTGATGGAAGCACCCGCTGAGTTCACTGGTCGAGGCAGTGCTCCACGCCCAGCAGCAGTTCCCGGCATCGGCGTACCCAAGCCATGAGGGCCCCGAGCAGGCATGGTAACCGGAGAGGGGACGGCATTGGGTGGCAGACGAACAACTGGCCGCGAAATGTCAGCAGGCATTTGTGCCCGGGAGATGGCAGAGCCGGTCGGCGAGAACATGATATCACGCTCCTGGGCGACAGACGAACGTCGACTAGGAGCCACGCTTGCAGTGTAGGCGCTACCATAGTAGCTGCCACCGTAAACACTGGTCCTCCGAGAGTAGCCCCCGACGGAACCGAAGCTGGACCTGGGCTTCCCACGTACGCGTTGTTGGTTGGGCCGCAATGCGCGTGGGATGAAGGTGAAGGATCTGTCGGGTGCGGGAAAGATGTATCGTGGAGGATGATACGGTAGTGATATGCGGACGGGCTTATCACTACGGAGAGGAGGGCGATGGTCGGGTAATTTGGTGTACTGTTTGACAGCAACACCAGGGAAAACAGCTGGAGCCTTCAAGTGAGGCATAGATACACGGACTTGTGCATTGCCGATATGCTTTTCCGTCGACAGTGTCCGGTTGATGGGGACACTACTCGGCCTGCAGGTAGGGATGAACCCAGTGCCATTAGGAGGGCCTTCATGGCTGGGCGGCATCTGTCGAGGTCGACGAGGGGCTGGTTCAGCAACAGCCTCGTGCATGTCGTGCGTCCATGCAGAGTTCGTGGTTGGGTCGGTAGCATGGTGCATATGGCTAAGGAAGAATCAGCACAATGTCATTTATCATTTAAGTAAAGCAGTAGCTTTTGTGCAGTGTACTTCTGGAAGCAAAATCTCTCGCGACTGAAACTGACGACGCGTCACGACGTACCTAAATGGAGCAAAGGGCCCGCCGACACCAAATCGGCCACCCCTACCTCTTCCTCTGCCAAAAGGTCTGAATCCGTTCCCGGCAGGCCCAGGATGGCGATGGTCGTGCATGAAGAAGGCGCCTCTGTTGGGCACAAAGGCGGGATCTTCTTCTCGTCGGCGTTTGTAGTCCTCGTGCTCTTGTCGTCGCCGTTCGACTGGAGCGGCGGGCGGCGGTCTCGCAGAGGCTGAGCTGACCACAAGCGGAGCTGAGGATGGCTTTGGTGGCGATGGCACTGCTTCGTCGAAATGCAGCTCTTGCGTCGGCGCGGCCTTGTCTTGGATGGAGAGGCCGTGGAGCATCATTTCGGTGTCTGATATTTTCTTCGCGTTCCCGTTTGCCGCGGGTGACGCGGCGGTGGCGGCACCCGGTGTTTTCGAAGATGAGCCCTGTATAGGGGCAGTGTTCGATTTCTTAGCCGTATCGGCGGGATGTTTGGGAGAAGCTTCCTCGATGTTGCTCGTGTCGCTATCGTGGCCAGCATCATCATCAGATACGGACACCTCCGTCAAGGAGTCGTCATCTAGATCCTGGGCCTCTGCACGACCATCCTCATCGCCTTCATCCTCAACACGGCGACGATGGCCGATTTTTCGGCGTCGCACGACGGGCGTGGTTGTCGAGTGTAGCGATGTCATGACGAGGCGTGATGTCACAGAGGCCAAGGCGACGGGAAGTGTAACAAAAGTCGAGCAGAGAGTCGTCTAGGACGAGGACGCACTTGGATGCAAGAAGACCATGCGCGGCAGGAAACTATGCTTCGCAGGAAATGATGAAGAGAAGATTTTGCAGCAGCCCGTCGTCAATCTTGTGGTGCTTGATGGCGAGACGGCAAGCAGGGCGAAAAAAAAAAGGATCAGATATGACGAAATGGCCCAGGGCAGGCAGTGTCGATCGAATCTCACGGTCGCCAGTCAGAGACCAGAGCGGGACAAGACGAGGAGGAGGAGGAAGAAGAGCCTTCTTATCAGCAACTTGATGGTGATGGATGGAAGAAGTACAAAAGCAAGGACGGGAAGAAACGATGGAATGGTAACGAGAAGGCGAAGTGTCGTTCGACACAAAGCTACGTAGACCAGTGCGCGGCAGGCTGTAGTAGGGTTTGGTGGGCAAACAGCGTGGTTTGGTCACCGGCCGGCCCCGCTTCCACTAACAGACCTGACAGCTTGCTTCCGTTCGGCAGCTAGTTTGTTACCAGGAGGTAGCTAGGAGATACTTGTTCCTTGGCAAGAAGGGAGCAGTCAGAGTAGAGCTCTGCTGCTCCCTGCTGCTCTCCACTGCTCTCAAGAGCTTGGGAATGTGCATGGGGATATGGGGTTTGGGGCGGGGAATCGGGCGGCAATTCGGGCGGTGATTCGCTGGCCCCTCTTTAGCTGCCGAGCAGACGGGCCAGTCATTGTCCGCTTTGACATGAGGAGATGAGCAGAGGAAAGAGCGGGCGTCGGGGAGGACAAAAACGCAAAGGTGTGCAGGCGTGCAACTTCAACAACACTTGCATCCGCATCACCGCATCCGCGTCACTGCATCGTTGATTGCTGATTCACCATCTTACGAGGCCCCAGCCACTTCCCCCATCCAGCAAACTCCACCAGGCCCCATCGCGTATTCAGGCGGGCGACGCGGCAGACGCGAACCTGCAGAGGTACCTAACGCTTGGATTGCAGAGTGGCCTCACGCTCTGGGTGGCGTCCAGGTCGAGGCAACACCCGTCTGCATCGGCTTGCTCAGACCAAATCCGGAGTGAAGGAAATAGGTCTATAAAAAGACACTGAACATACAGACTTGTGCCGAAACTGATAGGTGAGGCTGGATGACGGAGGGTTATCACGGAGAGTTTGCACGGAGATTTGCATACAGATGTCTTCACGGAGATTTTTCCCTCGTCTGGCACCTACAGAACAGAACGACAGTGCATATTCTTCCGCAATCAAGGCGCCTTGAAACGCGCAATTCCGTCGTCAACATCGGATACGTAGCAGCGCTTGTGCTCACCCAATTCGCTCGAGACGGGACGTATCTGCCGCACCAATGCTCAGTGGCACGTGGAGGAGACATCCCAGTGCGTGAAGAAAGGAGCATTGGATGAGACGCTGGAAGTAACTTGGAGTTGTACAGTCCGCAGAAACCAGGATATGCTGATGGCGGATCTGTTGGCCAAGCTCACATTCATTCCCATTATTTCCTCGCTCAAGGTCATCCATCCTGGGCCTTCTGTGGTGTGTAGGTATTCCCGCTCTCATTCACCTGGGCTGGCGGCTGTAAGCTCACTTCTACATCAGCGACCTTCAGAAGTTCAGAGGCATTCACCTGCAAGTAGATGCTGGATTCACGTACCGGCCATCGCCATTGTCAATGTTTACTACGACAGTGGATACAGGTCCTTTCCGAACAATTCCGCATGTGTTTTGTGGTGTAACGGTGTTGACCACTCACTGTATGTAGCGCTGGTCATATCAGTCGTATCTCGACATGTCACTTTCTTCTGCTGCATGCTACTGCACTGAGTTTGCCTTGGCGTACCAGGCTTGCGTGACCCTTCCCCGCCCACAACGACTGCAGAGCACGTTGATATGACGTGGTTCGATGTGCATTCGGCGTCGGTGAATCACGTAGGTATCTCGTCTCTGCAGCCACAGACGTGTGGTGCGTATCGTGATGTTGATCAAGGCTTCCCAAAGCAGGCTCCTGCGTGTGTATCCAGGCCCCCCTCCGATGCGCCATGTTGAATAGGTATGGTGCCCTACACCGAGGTCTGCTCCGTCCTACGCAGCTTCGGAGAAATGAGGCGCTTATCAATTCGCCCCGTGGTTTTGGAATAGGGTGTGGAGAGACACGCTTTTCATATGTTTACATGGCAAAGGCCTCAGGATGTCGTAGGACTCAGGAGGCAGTTTGACCGTGGCTCATTCCGAGGAGATATTTCCATGCAAGCAGAGGTAACAGGTTAGCGAAAGGACAAAGAGAACGAGATGATCGAGAATGTTTCGTGCTCGTACCTACGTCATCTGGCACTCTCGCCCAAAGACATCCCAAATTTGCGGCATGTATGATTACCTATGCCTTCGGAAAGTAGGTACCTACCATACCTCCTCGTCAGACTTGACATCTGTGAAAGGAGCGGGTCCTGACAAGCACTGAGCAGACTCGCAGAGTGGGCGCAACTGGCGGCTGGACGTTGCGATTCTGTCGCCTGTAGTACACCTGTCTTACTTGGTAGGAAAAGCCAAGCCAAACAAGGCGCTTATCATGTACAAATCCATCCCAATTTTGTCGTCATCTTGGCTATAGCACTCTTGTTCTCTGTCCTTAGCATTCTAGGTTGGCCATTGTGATACCCGGCTGTTGTTGTTGTTGTTATTCCCGTCTTGTGGCCTCGTGTGACATCATCACGCCACTGGCGCGCGCTTCGCAGTACGGACCATTTCTGCGGTCAAGAAAAGATTCACGATTCGGTTCAAGAATAGACCACACGGACCACACGGACGGCACGAATACAGACGCAGACACAGATATTGCATGTATGTACGTATATGTACATATCTAACATATAATCATATTTGACGGGATTCTGGCCTCACCACCCTTGATAGAACACCGCCCAGCCTCCATCCAGGTGAAGGAAAAGAAGCCGTGGTTCAGCACAACTACCCGCAGTGAAAGAAGACCAGCCTCCCGTAGAGAAGAAGAAGAAGAAAGACACATCATGGCACAACTCCCCTCCGAATTTCCTACCCTGGCCATCCACCTCGCCGACAAGAACCGCGACCCCATCATAACATCCTCCTCCTCGCCCTCGCAACTCGCCTCCCTGACATCCATCGCCGCGGGCGCCCTCGTCTCGCACTCCGCCATCCAGAGAATCGGACTCGGACGCCCGGAGCGCATCATGGTCGAGTACCCCGACGCAGGGGCCGTCATCATCGAAACCTTTCTCGATACGCCGGAATCGGTAGCACCCGCCGTGGCTGCCGGGAGTGCTATTGTTCCCGGGAAGGGCTCCGGGGCGAGTAGCTCCCAGCCTCAGCCGCCGCCGCCGCAGCAACAACAACAACAACAACAACAACATCAACAACACCAACACCAACAACTACAACTACAACAAGAGGAGCAACTGCAGCAGCAAAAACAGCGACAGCACCAACGGCAGCAGCGCCAGCAACACCAGCAACACCATCAGCAAAACCCGCCTCCGCAACAACAACCCCAGCAACAGAAAAAGAAACAGCAACAGCGCGGCCAGCAGCAACAACAACACCAACCACAGCTCGAACAGCCTCAACCCCAACCTCAAATGCAACACCCCCTCCAACAACAACAACAACAACAACAGCAACGCCAACAAACCCAGCTACAGCGCCATCGTCAACTTCAACTCCAGCAACAAGCTCCCCCGCCCCTCAAGGAGGCCCATTCCGACGCACCACCCCTCATGGCAGGTTTTGTTATTGCAGCTTCGCCTCGGGATTTAGCCCGTGCGAGCGAGGCGCTTGTGCGGGTGGAGATGTTAGGGAGAAGGCTGCAGGAGGAGTGGGTAGAGGAAGTGAAGCGGGATCCGGGGTTTGCTAGAGAGGTAGACTCAGAAGTGATGAACCTGGGATGAAAGACACTGATCATTGCCGTACATACTTTGTGTTGTGTGAGTAGGATTGTCGTGGGATCCGGGGATGGGAAGAGGGAAGAGGGAAGAGGGAATGGCGGGACGGACGTCAACTGCGGAGATGGCGGAGCAGTGAGAGAAGCCAAGACGGTGCAGGCTGAGGCGAGGAGAGACCTACATCAAAGGCGATTTTTGCTGCAAGAAGAAAAGGGTGCCGATGTCAGGAACGGAGACTAAATGAATAATGTAATGAAAGAAGAAGTACATAGCTGAATGAATGATGAATGAGAGATGAGAGGTCTTATTCCGTAATACACATAAGTGCCGCATCTATATAGTGTAAAGGAAGCTCCATGAATACTGCGAGCCTCGCTATTCCATGAGACACTAGTAAGTTGTAACTTATAACAGCTGACCACACAACGAAGAATCGGCTGCCATGAACATCGCCTGCCCTTTTACTGAGTGACACTAGTCACGCTTACGCCGTACATGTTTTTGCTTAGTTTGATTCATCTGAACATCATTGACCTATACTTTATCCGTGACTAAGAGACATTTATGCACATGTTTTCACCCGTACGCCCGTCCCAAGCTCTTTCATGTTCTCTCTCGTGCTTCCACTCTTATCGTCATGCCGTCATAGCTTTTCTTCCGTCCCGTTACGGTCCATTAAACCGGTCAAAAGAAATGGTACAACTCGTTAACGCAGACGCCGCTCAATCCGACCCACATACCGATCCGACGGAAGTATCTAGATGAGCTGTTGGAATGCCCTGTTGATGGGCGAGCGGACGTTGGGAACGTCCTTCCAGAAGTCAATCGTGGCAACAGCACGCTTGGCAATGCCCTCGGGAGTGAACTCAAACTTCTGCAAGGATTGTTAGCACATCGTTTTCATCCATAATCAAGATTCGAGAGACAAGCTCTAGAGACCCATACCTTGTACACATCCTTGTAGGCGCCTGAAGCACCGAATCGGTTGATGCCAAACTGCTCGTGAGTGTAGCGCTCCCAGCCCATGGTGCTCATCACCTCAACAGATAGAGAGGGGACGCCATCGGGCAGGACAGAGAGTCTGTACTCCTTGGACTGCGCATCGAACACCTCGAAGCAAGGAATGGAAACAATGCGAGCCTTGACGCTGTGCTTCTCTTCCAGGTACTTGGCAGCTTCCAGACAGATGGAGACCTCAGAGCCGGTGGACACCAAGGTGACGTTGGCTCCAGCAACCTCGCGCAGGACGTAGCCACCCTTGCTGGCCTTCTCAATGGTAGAGCCCTCCAGCTGGGGAAGGTTCTGTCGGGACAGAGCCATGATGCTGGGAGTGTGTTTCGAGGTCAGAGCAACGTAGTAGGCAGCACTGGTTTCGTTGCCGTCAGCAGGGCGCCAGACCATGCAGTTGGGCAGAGCACGGAAGTGAGCCAGGGTCTCAATGGGCTGGTGAGTAGGGCCATCCTCTCCAAGACCAATCGAGTCGTGAGTGGCGACCCAGATGCAACGAATCTGCGACAGAGCCGACAAACGGACGGCACCAGCAGCATAGGAGACGAAGTTGAGGAAAGTACCGCCATAAGGCAGGATGGTGCCGTAGGCGGCAAGACCGTTCATGATTGCACCCATGCCGTGCTCACGGACACCGTAACGGACGTATCGGCCAGAGTAGTCTCCGAGGCCAGTGGCCTTGGGCTGGAAGTCCACAGCTTCCTTCCAGCGGGTCAGGTTGGAGCCCGTCAAGTCTGCAGAGCCACCGAAGAGCTCGGGAATCGCAGACTCGATCTTGCTCAGCACCGTCTCAGAGAGCTTGCGAGAAGCAACTGCCGCGTCGGAGGGAGTGTAGACAGGCAGGTTCTTCTCCCAGCCCTCGGGCAGATCACCCTTCTGGCGACGCAAGAGGTCCTCGTATTCTTTGGGGAACTTCTCAGCGTACTTGGACATGAGCTGGTTCCACTTCTCTTCGTAGGCAGCACCCTCGGATGAGTGCTTGCCGTAGAGCTCGTACACCTCCTTGGGGACGTGGAAGGCCTCCTGAGGGAAGTTCCACTTCTGCTTAAGCTGCTTGATATCGTCGGCCTTGAGAGGAGATCCGTGGACGCCGTGAGTACCCTCCTGCAAGGAACCATAGCCAATGGTGGTCTTGAGCTTGATCAGAGACGGCTTATCCTTGACTTCCTGGCACTTCTTGATGGCAGCCTCCATGCCGGCGAGGTCATTGTCACCATCCTCGACAATGACGACGTGCCAGTTGTATGACTCATAGCGCTTGACCACATCTTCGGTGAAGGCGCAGTTGGTGTCGCCGTCAATGGAAATGTGGTTGTCGTCGTAAATGCAAATCAGGTTGCCCAGCTGAAGGTGGCCAGCAAGCGAGCTTGCTTCGCTCGAAATACCCTCCATCAAGCAACCGTCGCCGAGGAAGCAGTATGTGTAGTTGTCCACAACGTCGAACCCAGGCTTGTTGAAGGTAGCGGCGGTGTGAGCCTGGGCCATGGCCAGACCAACGGCATTGCAGACACCTTGGCCAAGAGGACCAGTGGTGACCTCAATTCCGGGGGTATCATGGGCCTCAGGGTGACCGGGGGTCTTGCTGTCGACTGTCTACGCGGGTTGTAAGTTTATGGTCCACGAGACCAGGCAACATTGCGCCAGGGACGTAGACTCACGCGGAAATCCTTGAGATCTTGAATGCTCAGGTCATAGCCAAACAGGTGCAGGAGGGCATACTGTAGCATGCAGCCGTGGCCGTTGCTGGTCGCCACCCACGTCAGCGATCATCCACCCGTCGCAAAAGATTTGGTGCAGTCCATGTACTTACGAAAGGACGAAACGATCTCGGTTCAACCACTTGGGGTTCTTGGGGTTGAACTTCATGAACTTGTTGAACAGCACGTGGGCAACAGGTGCCATGCCCCTGCAGAAGGCGGTCAATATTTCGTCTGGCGTGAAAGGCTCAAATGCTCGATTGGAGCGAAACGGTTGAACTCACATGGGAGCACCAGGGTGGCCCGAATTGCTGTTGAAGGTAGCATCGACCTGCGATTTCCAAGCCCGTCAGTCAAATTCTCATCGATCGCGCAAGCTCTGTTCGCCAGGTTTTCATCTTCGTCCCCCTCATCTTTTTTCCCTAGCCCTCCGCGGCGACTGAGCGGGCAAGGTATCGTGGCGCAACAGTGGCGGGGGTAGTGAGTGGACAGAGAAAGCTCAACAAGCTCAACGTACCGCAAGCAATCGGATGGTGTTAATGGCCAGCTGGTCGACCTCGCTGTAAGACATGATGGCGGTAGTTTTCTGGAACTTGGACAATGTATGGAGAGGAGAGAGCAAGTTGTAAAAACCAAGTGCAAGCCAAGGGGAGGTTGTGTTTTATCAGGGGAGCAGAAGAAGGAAAAAAAGTAGTGGTAGCTTCGTGTCTGAACTCTGAATGCTGAGGGGCTGCTATGTCATGGCACAGTGGGTCCAACGTAATCAAGAGGGGGAACAGGAAGGCGAGGGAAGGCAGGAGGAGATGTGTGGGGGATGTTTTACGAGGAGCGGACACGGAGACGTGGATCAGACAGTCCAACTACAAAGTCGCGATCGTGACAACGTCGATCGCTTGCGGCGTTGACAGAAGTTTGTCTTCTTTTTCTCAGTCTGACAGCCCCTTTAGTGACAGAGGGCCATTTTCTGTAGCAGTTCTCAAGTCTATTCGTCAACGACGCAACTTCTCTTTGCCAACTCCTCGCAAGCAGATGAGAAGCCGTTGCTACGTTCCAAACTGAACTGTTAGCATCGCGAACGGCCGTCGTTTCTGCGGCTTTTCTGGCGGGGCACCAATTTTTGTTGACGACATGGTGGAGCCGTTTTGGCTAGGCGCTCCAATCTGGCCGAAGCAGAAAACTGGAAGATTGGGTCCAATCGCTGTCTGACCGACTCTGACGCAATGCCACGGACGCTTCGGTCATTGTCTTTTTCTTGCCTTCCGCCAATGGCATCGCGTCGCTGGCGGAGCGTCCACATTGGGGCATTCTCGTCCGAAACTCCGCTTCTCAGCCTTCTAAGTTCTGGGTCAACCCAATGCACAGCGTCAGCCTTCCAAGTTCCAACAAGTCAAACAGGTCCTCATACTAGAAGCTGGTGTCCAGTGTCGACACATTCATTCATCCTTTGTAGCTAGCAATAGCCAGGCATGTCTTGAAAACGAATGGTCAGGACCAAGCTCATATGCATCGCGAACTGGCCGTAGAGCAATGAACATTGCCCCTGACTCAAAGCATGAGGACTTCACTGGCCAAAGCCCACATCTCCCAAGCAATTTTTCAGCTCTACCCTTCTCGCTCGTAGCCCCTCCAAACAGCTTCGACTTCCCAAGTTCCCAAGCATCAAGATTCAAACCACATCTCTTTGGATTTCAGACAAGGAACACCGCTGCCCTGTGCCCAAATTCTCATTCCATAAAAAAATTCCCGTTCCTGCTAAACGACATGGTCAGCAAGACATCAGCATCCAAATCCAAATCCAAATCCAAACCTCCCCCCAAAAATCCTAAACGAGCGCGTGCCCCCCCAAAAACCCCCAGCACAGCACATCGCGATGCCGTCCAGTCTCCGCGAGACCAGCAAATTTTGCTAGACATCTTCTCCGACGCCTTTTCCACGGTCCTGTCGTCGGATCGCTTCCCCGTCCTGCTGCAAGAGATCAAGCAGGCGCTCTATCAGCGAGAATTTGGCACTGCCTTTGGAAACGAGGCCTACCTGGAGGCGTATGCAGCGCGATGGAGTCCCACGCGGGCTTTGTGCTATGCGTCCATCTTTATGGGCATTCAAGAGCACCTAGATGAGATGCCGAGCCCAGGCCACATAGGTGATCTACCGATCCCGACAGAGGGCTCGGACTCGACGTCTTCGGAGGAGCAACAGCAGGTATTGGAGTCAGGCCAAGAGGGTCAGCATGGTGGAGGAGAAGCATCTGGACCAGGACCATCTCAGTTGAACAGTCTCAGAATGCTCTGCATTGGAGGCTGCGCAGCCGAGCACGTTGCCTTTGCATCCTACATCCAGGCTACGAATAATCGCCACGGCCACCTCACGCTACTGGACTCTGGGCCATGGGCACCCATCACAACTCTTCTACAGAACTCAGTGACGTCCCCTCCGGCTCTGTCGAAGTATGCATCCGCGGCGGTGAAAGACTCCAACAAGGCCCTCCTGGATTCAAATCAGCTTCATTGTACCTTCACGCAAGAAAATGTGCTGGACTTGACAAAGGATCAACTTGCGGAGGTGGTCGGGTCGCAGCCACAGATTGTTACCCTCCTGTTCACGCTGAATGAGCTCTACACGGGGGCCGGCATCGGCAAGACGACCACTTTTCTGAGAACGCTGGGCAGCGTCTTGCCTGCAGGGAGTCTGTTGCTGGTGGTGGACAGCCCGGGAAGCTATTCCGAGGCGGCGGTCGGCAAGGAAAAGAAGAAGTACCCGATGCAATGGCTTCTGGATCATACTCTGCTGCAGAGCGAGGAGAAGACTCCTGTGTATACGTGGGAGAGGCTGGAGTCGCATGATTCGCTTTGGTTCAGGCTGCCTGAGGAGCTGCGGTACCCGATTCCGTTGGAAAGTATGCGGTATCAGCTGCATTTGTATCGCCTTGACAGGGATACGGGTGATTGAGAGAAGGGAGATCTGGTTTTCGAAGGGTGTGAAGCAAATTGAGGGAGCAGAGAAGTGTGGAAAAGACTAGTGAACATTACTACTCGTTAAAAGTCCATGTCTTCATTATGTACAGTGATCTTTTCTATCTAGGAAGCGAAAGAGAGAGATAAGTAGGAAAAGGGGCCTTGTTAGTACACGATGTTCGTATCTATTCGGAAAGTGAGAGAGAGAGAAAGAAGAAAGAGTAAAACGGCAGGCGGTGTCGAATACCAAATCTCAAGCCCATACAAGCTTTTTGATAGAATGTCCAAGCTGCTCCAACAGCCCCGTATTCCGCTTTGCCTCCTGCAAAGAGATAATCTCGCCATTCTCCACTACAATCTTGTCATCTTCCCCGTCCCTGTGCACCTGCGCCTGCAGTGCAAGGCGTTCAATCTCGGCACATATCGTGGCGACTTGCTGCATCTCCGTCTGCTGTTGCACGCCTCCCGCGCCCGCCACTGCAGTCGAAGAATCCGTGTAGGGCGCTTTAAAAGCCAATCTTCGAGAATCAGGCGACTTGGCCCACGGAGAAAAAATGGTAGCAAAAGTGAGCTGTGTCTTGCCGTCCTCATCCTTTCCAGAGGTCAAACTCGGTGCAATGTCGTCATTAGCTGACAGCGTCCTCGTATTTGTCCTCTTGACATTACTCTTGCCCGGCTGATAGGAGATGACGAAGCCGAAGTTTCTCGCCTCGTCCAAGTGTGCGGGCGCTACCGTCGAGGTGATGTATGTTCCAAATTTGATGTGCGTTAAATTGGCCAAGGGTACGCGATCGAAAGACGAGACTTTGTCCATGTCCCAGTCGAAGCGGCATAGATACAGTGCCGAGTCTGTTAGTAGCAGGACGACTTCCTCCATGGGCCATGATTTCACGACATTGGGTGCGTTGGGACTGATGAGCGCCCAGCCCCCGTGGATGTCTTCACTGTCGTCAGCAACGACGCGCTTTTGACAGAGTTCGATGGCTCGTTGTCGCATGTTGGCGACGGAGACTGCGGGATCTTTGGTCATCATGTTGGATTCGAATTCGTCAAAAACTTTCTCCGTGACGTTTCCTAGAAGAAAGTCTATGGCAGCTTGACTGAAGTAGTCATTGACCATGCTATTCTGCTGTTAGTCTTCCGTCGAGTGTTGGAGGTAGAGAGTTCTACAGGTCTTCATTCAAACAGTTTTTCTTAAGATAATGAATGATTGAGGATGTCCTTACCCGCTGTAGAATCGTGCTAGTGAAAGACCTAGGTCGTTCAAGGCCCCCCGATAGTCTCGCTTCCTCGTTCTGGTATAATCGCCCTTCATAGCGGCTGTTGATGCATATTGCTTTGAGACTGCATCACCGTTGTCTGCCCAGAGCGTGTTGAACCATTTTGTTTGTTGGTCTAGTTGCATAGTCATGTCGAAACCGTCCGCCTTGAGCTGCAAATCTAGCATGTGCTTCGCGAAGGAGCTCTGGCACACATTAGTCCGGTCCAAGCAGTCCATGCAGTTGGTGCGCAGGACACCCGCCTGTCTCTGCTTGATCTCTCCATTGACTTGTGTTGTGCTTCCCAGTTCCTCCAGTCTATCCTTCAAAATATGCAGTAGATGGCTGACATTCTCAAACTTCATCCCCCGGCAAGCGTGGTGGAAATCGAACCATTCAAACGGAATCTGGTTTTCGGCCCCAAGTTCCTCGTTGAGCCGTTCAATGTTGGCTTGGTAAAGAGAGCCAATCGGCTCTTCAACACCCTTCTTTTCAACAAGGTTGACGATTTGCAAGGCTCCATAGCTGGACTGAAGTCTGTCGAAATGACTGCGGCAGGCTTTGAAGTTGGTTTCCGCTTCATGTTGCATCAGTGGCACTGGCTTCAATGAGTATGCAGACTGCGTAAAGAACAGTGGGATACTGCCTCTGATCTGCACAAACGAATGGATAGGCGTCGAGGGTTTCCATGTTGGTGAGGAGAGAACTTGCTCCGTCTCCACCATGTTCGCTGTAAACCCATCTTCGTTGATGCCTCGACGCAGGTATCTTAGTCCAGCACGCTGTACGGATCGGCGAGATATGATAGTGATGAGATACTTCTTCTCAGTTGGTCGAAGATCAACCGAGTCTCGGGCAATTTCGGATGAGGGCGATGCGGTAGGGACTGAAGTGGACGCAGACGTGTTGGTCGGCTGCATGGATTCCGTGGCAGCTTCACCCATCTGAGCGGGGTCACTGTCGACTGCGAATGTTCGTTGCCCAACAAAGCCTTGAATAATGGGCAGGCATACGGAGTCTTGACCGACCGCTATAAATTTCTGCAATATGTGCCGGTTCCAGAAAAAGTGACTGTCCGCCTGGGTGTGCAAGGCTGTGTGTTTATTCGAAGACAAGGACTGACGTGTAGGACTTCGCGTCAAGTCAACATCGTAGGAGAAGTAAAAGCTTCTAGACGATCCGAAGAAAATTTGCATCGTCCGGAGCAGCTTTGGAAGCAGTTCAGTTGGCTGATTCTGGGCTTGACTATCCTCTTCCGTAGGTGTCTTTGCTACTGGAGGTACGTCCTCTCCCGGACCGGTAGGCGAACTGGTTCCCGAAATGCTCAGACCCAAGCTTCTCCTCTGATCCATCTTCCATCCACTTTTGCTGAACCAGCGCTGGGCAAATATTCCGTAGCTTCCGCGGCGACGCATCACATCCTCTACCACGCTACTCCGAGACGGAGTCGATGGCACACCATCTCCGTCGACCACATATTTCTCTGCCTCATCGACGGTGGCATCGTGTGTCTCAATATCTTCGTCACTGGAGTCTCCATCGGCGTTCAAGTCATCAGGCGTCTCTTTTCGCAGCGAAGTTGCCGTTCTGCACACAGACTCATCGGCTTCTTTCTTCGTGCTGCATGGTGTAATGGCGACTCCAGTCACAACATAAATAGGATGTCCGAGTACTTGCGCAACCTGTTGCCGCCGAGTAATCGTGATCAAATAGCTCAGTCTTGAAACTGTGATTAGGCCTTCCGAGTTGTCAGTCGTAGTTTGGGCAACGATGTGACTCCCAGAGCATACCAATTACGCCAAAAGCTTCGAACGACGAATCTGGACCTGGCTTATCTGGCACTTGGTCTCGTGAAACACCTGAGATAGACGAGTCTCCATATGCTATCTTGAGGGGCTGAAATGGCCGCTGCCCTTTGGTCGACAACGGTTGAAGAATCACACCGTCAACGGCAGCGAAGACGAGGACCTTCCGCGCTATCCCAGGCATCATGGAGGCGAAGATGGACTCCTTCTGTCGACATTAGGGGACGATGCAGTAGGTTAAACTCTAAATATATTTCATGAAACGGCTAGCATGAGGAGGTTAGGGGTTCCTCGGAATTGACAAGCTGGCCCAGTTGATGTAACTCGTGTTGGCTAAAGGGTCCAAACTGCTTGTTGAAGTGGAGCGTTGTCGTCGAGTTGCCGAGGTGGAACGACGTCATAGACGGCACGTCATTCAAGAATTAAAGAAAATCTCGACGTATGACCGCGCCGAATGTAATGTGCTTCAACGGCATGTAATTTGAAAGCTTCATAGGCTCAAGCTGCAAGTTTTCGACTTGCCTCTGGCGAAACGTCAACGGTTCTCTAATTTCTGACGGAGCATAGGGTAAGCAGCTCTCGCGAACTGTAATTTGCAGACCCCAAAATGCCGGCTATTTACCACTAATTAGTAAGGCATCACCTACGAGCACGTGAGTTGCTGAAGTTTTTATTTAAGCCAGGAGGCTATGCATATACATATATTGGAAAGCACGTTTCGGATGGCACCGCCAGACTTCTACTTCGTACTGGAAACGCCCACTGAAGACATCTTATAGCAAGCGCATCCGATGGAGGCATTGGAGTCATTGAGTGACGCAGAATCAGTGATGTACACAGTGTCTATCAGGGAAACTAGCTAGATAAGCACGCCGATACATAGATACTCAAGTCGAGACATCGTGATATATCAATGCTCCAAGTGAATGAGCGTGCAGCAGTCCGACGTTGCGCGCCGAAATCCTATGGTGTGGTGTCATCTTGTCTTGCAAGTTGCAACCCGATGCAGGGTTCATCAGGGGCCGGTGATTACCCGCACACGCGCGTGGATTACGTAACCCTCTGGACCTCGTGCGGCAAAACCTGACGCCGGGGCCAGGCAGGCAAGGAGTCCTTTGACCACTGCACCTCGATTCTCGACATTGTTACCACGACGATAGCCCACCGCCACCGAAATCTCCCCTCGTACACGTATTTGTCGAACTTCACGCCAGTGTTCTCTCTTGAACTAAGCCAGTCTCAAATACCCCGTTTCTTAAAAAGCTCGACAACCGTCAAAATGGCCATCACCGAAGCCTGGTACGTTCCTCGCGGTCGCCCCCTGTCCCCTCTTCCAAACCGAGCATATTGGCCATCGAACGAAGCTTTGGGCGTCGTTCGCACAGCTCGGGTTCAATTCGCTTTATCTCGGCATACCTTATTCGAAAGGATCTCAGCTAACTCACCATGCTTGCAGCCCCGTCTATGCGGTTAGTACAGCCTCCAACCCAACTCGCGGCACAGGCGAGCTGCCGACGGACGACCGACACGACCGACGTCACTCGCCGTCTCAATCCGCTCAAGCCTCGGCGTCATCGCGACGCGTTGCACGAACACTCAAGTCCCGTTGCTGACTTTTTCAATAGCCTTTCTTCGGTGCCATGGGCTGCACCTGTGCCATTGTCTTCACCTGCTTGGGTGCCTCTTACGGTACCGCCAAGTCTGGTGTCGGCATTGCCGCCATGGGTGTTCTCCGCCCTGATCTTATCGTGAAGAGTGCGCATTACCTTCCTTGCATTATAGTATTCCTTGCCCCGATGTGAACGAAAATTAACAATTGGCTTCTGCAGACATTGTTCCTGTCATTATGGCTGGTATCATTGGTATCTACGGCCTCGTCGTGTCTGTCCTGATTTCCGATGGTCTGAAGCAAGAGCTCCCTCTTTACACCGGTTTCATTCAGTTTGGTGCTGGTCTGGCTGTCGGTCTCGCTGGTCTTGCCGCTGGATTCGCCATTGGTATTGTTGGTGACGCTGGTGTTCGCGGAACAGCTCAGCAACCTCGTCTATTTGTCGGCATGATTCTGATTCTCATTTTTGCTGAAGTTTTGGGTAAGCTTAATCTCTTTCACTCTACTAGACATGAAGAACCCATTCTAACCAATGCAACAGGACTTTACGGTCTCATTGTTGCCCTTCTCATGAACTCTAAAGCCACTCAAGACGCCACCTGTTAAGAGGAGAGCATCACGAGAGCTGAAATGGCAACTCGATATGATATTCTTTGATCAGCAAGAGTTGCAAGTTTCTATGCAAGTTGATCGACAAAACGCAGGTGAATCAGCCTGAGGGTATGCTTCAAGCGCAGCAAATGTGTGGAAAGGTTATTCTCGAAGAAGGTTGGCGCATATATGTTATCCATGGTGCAGGGAGTGGAATCGAAAGACAATGTGATGTTGTTCATGGTGCAAGGAGTGGTAATCGCAAAGACAACGTCGTTTATGTATGTACACTAGTGACAGGAGATGTGTGGCTTGAGTGGTTTTATTATAGACAATGATAGTGTGAGGGGGATTTTCGTGTAGTCTCTGTTGCTCATAGCATGCGTTATTACACCTTTTGCCCGTTTCTGATATATACGTGCCAAAGCCTGTCTAGCGACAATTGGTTAATTCGGCCTCGGCTCAGCTAGAACGTAGACACACCCGACCAGGTAGGCGTTTCCCAGCATCTACAGAATACAATCATCTTCTTTGGCCTTTGCATCTATCATCTATGCGCCACTTGTGACATGGTTTGTCAACGCGATGGTGTCCACGACGACTCCGTAGGTAGATGATCAATGCATGACACCACAAACTATTTATATTTCCGTCTCCGCAACTTTCTTATGCTGGGGAGGGGCCCCGGAAGCCAGAAATTATCGACAGGCTATCTATCACACAGCTACGAGGTTTCGCGGGTACCTTCCTACCTAATGTAAGAATGACAAGGGTGCCGAAAACTCCATTCCCTCATCAGTGACCCGGTTGCGTGTCCCAAAAACGGAACAACTCCCGCGTTATTTCGTGCGCTAAAAGACGACGAGACCCTCAGCGTCAGCGGATGGCACCCTCATCGATTTTGTTTTCTTTTTTCTTGACATGTTATGTATTCCAAAAAGGGAGCATCCCCCGGCTACTAAATGTAAGAATGAAGTGAATAACAGTATTACGTCTTATAGGACATTACAATGCCGATAGGATAACAATTTCCATCACGCAGCATTACCCGCCCCCGCCTCTTATACGCCATACCCTTCCAAGTTCCGTCCCATAACCTCGCTATTTTAATTTACACGACTCCATTCCATGAGTGTTTTAAATTTGTCCCATTCATTTTACCTCGTAATAGCATCGATACTGAGGCTTCATTGCATTCTTGTGCCGTGCCGCGATATGGGCAATTCTTTAGTTCATTTCCTCCTCATAAATTCTTCGTCATTTCTTTTGTTTGATCATTGCAACAGGCTTGGTATGTACGTAGCGGGTTTCACGTTCTCTCGTTCGCATGGTTCTTTAAATGTAGGTTTGGTCAAGGCATTTAGTAAATGTACTGGGAATTGACACTTGTGTTAGCGGGTGTGTTGCTTGTTGCGGCAGAAGTTGATTGCTATCGAGGAGACAGAAGAAGGGACGAACCGGAATAAAGAGATAGGGAACTTGTCGCTCGTATTGAAGCCAGTATTCGCCGTACTTGATGCGGCAGCGATGAATGTCTCTTGCGGCGCGATGTATGATCATGCAGCAGAAGAAGACGGGGTAGAACCAGGGAAATGGGCTCCTGTGTCGTACCGGTTAGAATATGTATCAATTTTACAATGGCTCTGTCTTAGCTGCGATAGGCTTCGGGAAAAGCTATCTTGAATCTCTGCTGGGTTGGGGTGGAGGGAAGGGGTTCACATACTTAAATCCTGTAATCAGAGCCCAGGACATGGCGAACCAAAAGTCTGCCGTGTAGTGAATCTTGCGGGCCAGACCGTACCATCCATCGACAAGGATGGTGCCCTGGGGAGTCTCGATGGTCTTGGGGTTCTTAATCGTCTGCCAGGGAACCTGGGGAAAGGTGTTACGAGCAATCATCTTTCCACGTTCCATGGCACGGAAGCGGTTCTTCTGGCTATTACAGCTATCCCAAACCCAGTACCAGAAAAGATAGGCAGCGAATATGGCTACAAGCAATGCCCGATTCCAGCGGTACTCAGACGGATCGTGGTTGGCCAGGTAGATGGTGCAGTGGCAGTAGGACAAGGGAACACCTGCAAGGTTCCAGAAGATGAGCATGAAACCAAACTTCTCATAGTACATGTCCCATGTTGTTATGATGAGCTCCTCGCCCTTGGCACAGGCATTTGCGTAGAGGTAGTGTGCCATAACAAGAAACCAGACCTCCCCGGAAACGTAGCCGTACCTTTCCCACTGGCGAGCGGCGGCGCCCAGACTCAGGATGAGGAGAATGTACCATGGCATGCGGACCTCAGCGAACATCTTGAAATCCAAAATGCCAAACATGCGGGGGTTCAGCTCAGCGCCCATAAAAAAGTCATAGATAGGATAGCCCGTCATGCGATGCTGCCTGCCGCGGTATAGAGCAGAGAAATAGGCGACGAAGCTAACGAGAAAACCGCTCAGGATCGCAACGGAGAGAAGAGGTCCGAATTCGTCAATGGCGGTATACAAAGGCCAGAGACCGGTGAAGTGCACAAGAGCCAAAATGGCGAGAGTGGTGTACAGGGTGACGTAGGCATTGCAGAAGTACTTGAGCTGCTTGCCGTCCTCATGTGGAAGAGGCTTGCCCCAGCCCCAAACGCCGGGGAGAATACAGTAGCAAGCACCCTGGAAGATGAGGTAGGACCAGTACCAGAGCCAGGCCTTGGCGTGAGGAAAGGCGCCGATGTAGACGAAATTGGCCAATTCAGATGCGAAGGAAACCCATGTCTGACCTGGAGTACGGGACGGAAACTTGCCATCATAATAGGTGGCACCGATCCACATGTACCACATGAGCACGGGGAACAGAAGCATCATGGAGAGAGTTCCCCATGAGCCGCCAAATTCAAACTCGCCCGAGTAGTCGATCTTGGGGTCCTGACCCTCGATCCAGCCGTCAATGACGCCAGCTTTAGCCGATTCGGCTGCCTTTGGTTTGGTGGATGCATTTGAGGTCGATGACTTCTCGGACGAAAACCCATTGGAAGGGGCCCCGGTTCGAACAGCAGTCGGGCCATTGGTACTGATTGCGGCATCATCATGCTCCTCGTCGAGATATTCTGCGGAATTTCTGTTGCGGCTGCGCAAAGACTCTGATCGAGTCGAGGTGTCGGCAGTGGAGCTGTCATCATCAGACTGTGTCTCGAGAGGGTTAGGAGTACGGCGACGCGACGAGGAACGGCGCGATGCAGTGGGAGTCTCAATCATGCCCTCGAAGAGTTCCTTCTTCCTGAAAAGGATGTCAGTCGTTGTGTCGCTTTTGTTCAGTGACTCAAGATGCATCACAAGTTATCGAACTAGTCAATGCAGAGCCAAACTACTATGTACGTGAAAGCCCATCGACCAGAATGGGCGGACAGGAAACAAAGTGCCGGACTCTGACGTACCTGGGGGTCTGGCGCAGTGAATACCGGGACATGGTGAGGATAGCCTGGGGAATAGCCCGCCTGGCGCTGATGACAATGTTGGAGACGGGGGCAAGAATATGGAGAAAAAGACCTCCAGAAGTCCAGAAGGGATGAAAGGAAGCGAGTTATTGCATGTAATAATAAGTTCGGACTAGGAGGCGTGGGAAGCGAGAAGCTGACTTTGGATTACACAGCTGAGGAAATTGGTCAGCCGGACCACCAAGTCGTAGCGTTAGGTGGTGAGCAATGGCAAGAAAGATCAGGCAAGATCGGCGACAACAACAGCGAAAACACGGGGTCGCAAAGCTAATGATGCTTGATGCAGCGCGTTGGCCGGCGCGTATCTAATGTTTCGTACATATGGCGGACGGAGTTTTGCGCTTTGTTCTCAAGGGCGAGCCACTCCTTGTTGATTTTGGGCTGGGCACAACAGGGGGTGATTTGACAACTTGACAAGGCACCACTGACCAGAATCACGATTCACGACCCGGCCTGGTTACATCCAAAGCAGTCGTGATGATTGACAGACGTAAAAGCCGGGCCGCCTGGTGCATCCGGAGAGACGAAGGCTTGGCAAGCCGACACCAGGTACGCCATACGGGGCGAAAACAATTTGTCTTCTACGGAGTACATAAGTTCTGCCTCGTGAGTCGTGAGTCGTGAGTGAGCAACTGAGACGTCATGCTCGTCTTTCCACCCGAAAGCCTCCACAATAATACGGAGAGTATTGCTCCCGTCGCGTTGCCGATCGAGCGAAGACTCTAGATGTGTACCTGGAGATACCTTGTACTGTGCCTGGCTTTCACGGTACGCAAGTACCTAAATGTCTCGTCCCATTGGCAATCGCAACTCGGGCAGAAATGACATCTGGTCTGAGATGAAGTCTCCACTTTTAGGCGGACCAGGCCAGGCAGCCCCATTCCAGGCAGGCGGGACTCGGATTGCAGGGGCAAGGGCGGCGGGCCTGGTGGGTATTTATGTACATACCTTAGGTACCTACCTAAGGGGTCTAGGTAAGGGTGTACATACGTAGGCACGGAGTACATATGTACATAGCCGACTGGGCATCGCCGGAAGTTGGAACCACGTCGCTGAGGGGGCGGCTGCGGCCAGCTGCCAACGACCGCCGAGAACTTGCCAACAACTGCCAGTTGCCAGCCGTTCTGTCTGCAATTGCGGCTTCACTGTCGCCAACTCAATCTCAACTGACTTTTCAAACCAGCTGCGTATGGCTCCTTCTGCTTGCCTTTATCCAGATCCTGCCACCAGTTGCCCGCTCAAGTAATAGCATCGCGTCGCCATTCGCCGTATTTGGCTGTTGATTTACCTCCTCGCTGCTGCCATCTGTCCACGCTAGACCCCCGCTCGACCACGCACGCTTCAGAACCACTGACCGATCCAGTTCCCAGAGACGACTTCAGACGCGACCCAGGCAGTATATTGACAGGCCGCTGAGTCAGACCTGCCGCGTTGTCATTCGAGCATCAACTTCGTCCATCGTCGTGACTTTTCTTCCTAGACCAGCATGTCATACACATATATCGTTTAACCCGGCCCACCCGACTCGCGTCCCTGACGTATCCGGCTTGTACTGAGCGTTTCTCCATTATATCCTCGTCCCCGAAGCGCCCCTCAACCTGCCAGATGGTCAATCCACGGATGAATGCCGAAGGGCCTGGAGAAAACTTTGTGTCCGCCTTGGAACACGCTCCTCGCAACGAGACTGCAACCCAGATGGGCCATTCACCGCCATGTCCACCATCAGTTACATCCAAAGTCCCTCTACAGCCCCCATGTTCCGTTCCCTCAGAACACCATGCTGAGTTCGAATCAAGTGGGCCTGCAACCGATGCTTGGCATGGAGGAAAACAGCATAGCGATATACCTCTGCTCTCAGACAGTATTGGCAGTTACCGGGAGGGACACGATCAATCGCACAAGACCTCGGGCGATTTGGCATCTGTCATCGGTCATGATATCGCCATACCTGCAGGACCTGACATTCCGATATCGTCCGACATAAGGAGCGTTCAGTTTGCCAAGAACGGTCATCAGACACAACCTTTTGCCACGGGTGGTCATAGTCGGACTGGGTCCGGGGACGGGCTGGAAACCCCTGGAAAGCATAGGGGGACTTCTTTCATGTCCAAGATAAAAGCCTTGGCTTCCACCCCGAGTACACCGACTCTAAAATCACCATTGTCCCCCTTTGCCGAATCTGGTAGTCAATCCGGCGGCAACTCGCCTACGACCACTCGCTTTGGTAGCAGACTGCCAGATACTCTTGTTGTAGAGCACACTGAAGCTGAAGCTGACGGTGATGCCGATGCCGATGCCGATGCCGATATCGAAGAGACTGCGGATGAGGCAGCTATACCCGGAAATGATGCGCCGAAGAAGAAGAAGCGTAGGACCAGGCGGTTCAAAAAAGGTCATGCGTCGACACCTTCCACCTCTAGTCGTTTCGCTGGCGAAACACAGACCTTAGGCGCCTACAATCGTCTTCTCAGGAGAAGGGCCAGTATGCCTGACACCTCTACACATGGTGGAACGGATCAAGCTTTATCAGAGGGGGATACCCGTGAAGCACCTAAACGTAGGCCGTTCCGTCGTGGACACTCCTATGTCGGAGCATCGTCGCACTCCCAGTGTGAAGAACTGAATGGGACAGAACCCTCTGCCGCGGTGGGCCGTCGCAACGGTCACACAAGACGCACTACCGTGTTTGGAGGCGGCGGCGTCTCTGATGGCGATACCATGGCACCCCGTCGACCATTCTTCAATTCGGAGCGAGCTTCCAGCTTTGGTGTACAGAAATGGAAACAGGTCAAAAGCACTCTCAAGCTCTTGCGGCAGAAGAAGGAAGACCGTTTCGACTACTACAAGTCCGCAGAGTTGATGGCCGAGCTTCGGGCCGGTGCTCCTGCCGTCTTGATGCTTGCTAGCATGATTCAAAGAGATGAGCATGGGAATAAGAGGATCCCTGTTTTGCTTGAACAGCTGAAGCTCAAAGTCAAGGACAGCTCGCCAGTATCAGATGATGACAAGGACCGACATTGGATATTTACAATTGAACTCGAGTATGGCAGTGGACCGAGTCGAATGAGCTGGATAGTGACCCGAACGATCAAGGACATCTACAATTTACACTTTCGCTACAAGTTTGCCCTCAATAACGACAAGTACATGCTTGGCCGTGAGCTTGGAGCGCGACCGAAGCAGCCCAAATTTCCATACTCCGCATTCCCCTATTTGCGACGGGCGCGCGGCAAGGGAGATGAGAGCGACGAGGACGATCAAAGTGTGCGAGGTGACGAGACTGCTGGCGAGGTTACAGGTGGAGAAGATCAACTCGACGGTACGGCAAGCGGAGTCGAGGGACACTCACAGCCCACCAGGAAGAAGTCCCGTGCGAACTTGTGGGGGATGAGGCGAAGGTCGACTGGCTTTACAGATCCCGGAGAGACGTCCAACCCCGAAGGTCCAAATACTCCGGCAATTGACACGGTCACACGAAGGCAACGTTACGTGGAGAAACAAAGGCGCATTGTTGAAAAGTATTTGTCAGAAATGATCAGATGGCTTATGTTCAGGGCTGATAGCAACCGCCTTTGTCGATTTTTGGAGCTATCTGCACTTGGCGTTCGTCTTGCCGCTGAAGGCAGTTATCACGGCAAAGAAGGCTATCTACACATTCAATATTCCAAGGGTTTAGACTTTCGGCGGGTCCTGACGCCGTCCAAGGTCATTGCCCGTCACAGTCGCAAGTGGTTCCTCGTGCGCCAAAGCTACATTGTCTGCGTAGAATCACCGGAGAATATGAACATTTACGATGTCTACCTCGTTGATACCAAATTCAGCATCTCTTCGAAAAAGAAGAATTCACTCAAGCAGATCGGATCCAAAGACAAGGGCAAGGAGATTGACCTTACCATCGAATCGCCGCCGCAAAAGCACCACACTCTCACATTGCACACTTCGGAACGGAAAGTCAGACTGTTTTCACGTTATCAGTCTGTATTGAGGCAGTTTGAGGACTCGATCAATGAAATGCTGAAGCAGACTGCTTGGTACGAGAAGAAGCGATTCGATAGTTTTGCGCCCGTCAGAACAGGCGTCTTCGCGCAATGGCTCGTTGACGGCCGAGATTACATGTGGAATGTGTCCCGGGCTATCAACATGGCCAGAGATGTGATCTACATTCACGATTGGTGGTTGAGTCCCGAGCTGTATATGCGCCGCCCGGCAGCTATCAGCCAGAAATGGCGTCTAGACAGACTGTTGCAGAAGAAGGCCAGGGAAGGCGTCAAGATTTTCGTGATAATCTACCGAAATGTTGAAGCCGCTGTTCCCATCGATTCCGAGTATACCAAGTTCTCGTTGCTGAACCTACACCCAAACATCTTTGTTCAGCGATCGCCCAATCAGTTCAAGAAGAACCAGTTCTTCTTCGCCCATCATGAGAAGATTTGCATAGTAGATCACGACGTCGCATTTCTCGGTGGTGTCGATCTGTGCTTTGGCCGATGGGATTGTCCGCAGCATCCGATTGTCGATGACAAGCCCACTGGTTTCGAAAAGACGGAGCAACCAAAGGATGCTGAACACTGCCAGTTGTTCCCTGGCAAAGATTACTCTAATCCCAGGGTACAGGACTTCTTCAGGCTTAATGAACCATATGAAGAGATGTACGACCGCGGCAAGGTTCCGCGCATGCCCTGGCACGACGTTTCAATGCAAGTCGTCGGTCAGCCCGCGCGCGACTTGACACGCCATTTTGTGCAGCGTTGGAATTACCTCCGTCGAGGCCGGAAGCCGACTCGTCCATTACCATTTCTATTACCTCCGCCGGATGCTAAATTTGCCGAACTTGAATCGCTTGGCTTGACCGGGACGTGTGAAGTGCAAATGCTCCGTTCCGCAAGCACATGGTCTTTGGGTATTGATGAGACTGAACACAGCATTCAAAATGCTTACATCAAGATGATTGAAGATTCTGACCACTTCGTCTACATTGAGAACCAATTCTTTATCTCGAGCACCGAGGCCTACAACACAAAGATTGTCAATCGCATCGGCGACGCTTTGGTGGAGCGAATCATCCGTGCCCACGAGAACGGTGAAGACTGGCGTTGTGCTATCATGATACCACTGATGCCTGGCTTTCAAAATACGGTTGACGAACAAGAAGGTACAAGTGTGAGGCTCATTCTCATGTGCCAGTACAAGAGCATATGCCGAGGCGAGCACTCGATTTTTGGACGACTGCGGGCTGCAGGTATTGAGCCCGAAGACTACATCGGCTTCTACTGCTTGCGTCAGTGGGGCATTATGAGCAACGACGCTCTGGTGACGGAGCAGCTGTATATCCATGCCAAAACCATTATTGTCGACGATCGGGTTGTTTTGATAGGATCTGCCAACATCAACGAACGATCAATGCTGGGATCGAGAGACTCTGAATGTGCTGCTCTGGTTCGAGACACAGACATGATATCCTCTACCATGGCGGGCAGGCCATATCAGGTCGGCCGTTTCGCACACACGCTTCGACTGCGTCTTATGCGCGAGCACCTGGGTCTCGATGTAGACGAGATTCTAGAGGAAGAAAGGCAACAGGAAATAAACCGCGGAGAGTTTGAAGAGGAGATGGAGGAGATTTATAGAGAAGATTACCCACCCCGTGCCGGTTCCCGTGCAGGTCGCAGAGATGGTTCATCAACGTCACACTCTTATGAACCCGATGTGGAAACGGCTATGGCCACACACGACTCATTGCCATCGACCTCTCGAGATTCCACAGCTGGAACAGGGCAGACGAACAAGCAACAGCTGGGTGCATCTAGCGACGGTCCCGATCAAGGGACATCCACAGAACAGGCGCGCTTATCTGAGAGCCGAGACTCAGTGATTGTGCATGGCCGCGAATTCTTGTTGCGCAATATCAACGCGGATAGCAAGGAGACCGTTTCCAGTCCAACCGATCCCCACGTGCTGGCTCTAGCAACAGATGACCGCTGCTTGGACCCAGTGATGACAGACGATGGAGAATTGCCTCCCTTGCCGCAGGTGGATCGACCAAGTACAGATGACCTCGGGGTTGGTCGGCCTGATCAAGTTCCCTCGCTGGCACCAGCTGACGATACGGATATTGGCGACCAACCCGCTCGCCAGGACTCGACGGCGGGCCGTACTAAGAGTGCAGTCTTCCATGCCATGGCTGCGGATATCAAAGCTGCGGATATATCCAAGGATTGCATGCGGGATCCTTTGCTCCCTAGTTTTATTGATGATATTTGGAATCGAGCGGCCACCAACAATACCAAACTCTACCGAAGAGTCTTCCGCTGCATGCCAGATTCTGAAGTAACGACGTGGCAACAATACCGCGACTACATGGAATATGGCGCCAAGTTCCAGGCCAGCATGGAGGGCAAACCGGTTGGAGAGGAGACAGACCTGAAGCCCGAGTCGAATAATAACGATAACAACAATGAATCTACTGCGGCAGCGGCAGGCGTAGGAGCACCAGGCCCCGAAGCCATCGTTTCAGCCGCAACGGACAAGGGAAACGAAAAGCTTCCGACACTCGAAAAAGATCTCAGCAAGCTGAATATTCCGTCACAGCCCGAGGACAATAGCCCAGTGCTGAACGAGAAGTCGCACGAACCCGATTCTGGAACTCTGGGCTCAGTACACTCCAACATGGCAAGCAAGACGGGAAACGACGGGGAAGTGCCAAGCCAGCACACTACCCTCGATGAAACATGTCCAAAAGTGTTGGAGCCGCAGACTAGCAGGAACACGGATCGTAAGACGACGTTTTCCCCATTGGATAAGGCTTCATCACGAGACTCGGCCGCTGTGCCTGTGCAAGCACAATTTGGATCCGTCAAACGTCGACGGCGTGCTGCCACCAAGGGGAGCCGCCGTGGATTCTCGACCGAAGACATGCCTTCGCGCGCCGAGGCGGAAGAGCTACTCAGGATGATTCAGGGCAATATCGTCCATTTTCCGTACGATTGGCTTGTTACAGAGGAGCAGAATGGCAATTGGGGCTTCCAGGTGGATGGTGTGGCTCCGTTGTCGATTTAGTAAGTTGGCCCTGGCCGTGACGTCTGCATTGGGGTGACAGTCGACTAACACTTCCATAGCAACTAGACTAGTACGTCCCAGAAAAGGGCCCTCGAATGTTGCCGAGGGAGAGAGAGGAAATGAATTCCGGGGAGGGGAGCGAGGGGGTGGTATAGAGACACCGAGTATAATTCTGCATTGCCAGAGGAGTCCTTTTTAAAAAGCGTGGGTGGTATTCTTGTGTGCAGCGTTTGCATCACACACATAGCAAGAGGGGGCAATAGATTAGCGTAGCATCCGACAATCGTTTACGGTTTCCTGTTATTTCTTTTGTCTTTGGCTCTCCTGCTACATTGTATACTGTGGAGGGAGAGAATAATCATTAGGCTTGTGTCCTAGTATACGCTTTAGTCGCTTGTAATTCTATACTACTTTCCATTCTTTCAAAGCCATACAGTATGATGTGACTTATAGTCTTCATGTTCGAGAAGATGATCTTATGGCTCGTGGATATTCCGTAGATGAGTGACTGCACATCAACAAGTCTGTAAGCCTTGGTTTGGTGTCTGAAAATGAAGTTATAGGTTGCTGATTATATATACAACGCACATCTAAACATCAACATAGAGGCTTGGTATCTGAGCAACGATGTTTTATATACTTCTCGATTGCTATTGTACATCATCCACAAAGAACCACCATAAACATTGGTATCCCAATATAAAGCCAAATCGAACCCTCAAACCCGCTCACTAGCCCAAATCGCGCCCCTACATCCCGCCCGTATAACCCCCGTAAGCAACCAATGCGGCTCCGCCTTCTTCGCATCATTATCCACCGCATGATCCAGATGCTCTAGCTCCTCATCCCGTATCCTTCTCAACGTATTCACCAAATCCCCCATCTCATCACTCACATCATACCCTTCCTCCTGCCACTGCGTAATCATGGCCAGAACCTCCCGGATCTGACTATTATAGTGGTCCCCGATTTCGGTTTCTACGGCCTCGGTACATGCCATGGCTGCTTCGCGGCCCATCAGCGCGGTGGACCAACCGAGGCCCGTGGCGAGGACTGACCAGAGAGGGTAGAGGGCCGTGGGACGAACGCGGTGCTTGTGAATGAGGTGGTTGAATGTGCGGAAGTGGCCGGCTTCTTGGTCGAACATGTGGGTCATGAGGGGGCGGAGATGAGGGTGTCGGCGGACGAGGGGGCTTGTTTGCGCGGTGTAGATGAGGGTGGCGGCAAGTTCGCCGGCTTGGTTGACGCGGAGCTGAGGGGTTTTTCGCTCTGATTAGTTTCGCTGGCCATTATTTGAATTTGAGGGATCGTATAGCGTGATTGGGAGAACGGCATTTTTTGTGCCATCTTGTCTTTCCTTCCCATTATTTCCCTCCCCACGGCAGATATTGATGGGAATTCTTACAGCAGAAGAGAGATATTGGCGTTGTTCTTCAGTCAATGGCTTGAGCTTCTTGGGCTTGGGGTCTTTGTTTGTTCCCGGGGTGGAGGGCTCAGGTGCGGAAGCTGGCGACGCTTGATGTTGCGCGGTGTGGGATGATAGTGAGCGGCAAGTTGGCGAGCAGGGTAATAAACGTAGGGGTCTGGCGGCCCGGAGAGGCCTTGCTAGACAGCGTGTGGAAAGAGGCATTCTGAGAGTGAGAGTCGGCTGCTGAACAGCTTTTGTGATTTGCGCTGGAGGTGAAGATGCGGTGATATGTATGGAATCTTGCGCGGCGGTGATGGCATGACGCCGATATGCTTCAGAGTGGGTCCTCGGTGCGGGAGAGGCGCCGATTGGAAGACTGGACTGCGCAACTGGACGAGCCGGACAAATGCTTCGCCGGAGCTGGTCGCAGTGTTGAGCTGGAAAGGCATCGACTTCACACGCTCAAATACAAATAAGCACACGTCTGCACCTTGCTTGTTCAGCCAGCGTTTTTTTTCTCGACCTTCCAACAGAAACTCTATTCTCGTTTTCGCTACTATTCGTCCTCCTGAATCCCACGTCTGGACCTCTGCTGCTTCACTGTGCTTTAGCTTGCGGACAGGTACACGGGGAGCTCCCCTGGAACACACCTATTGGCGCAACATCTTTGCCACGTCTCCTGGTTGTTCGCCCGCCTCTTGCAACCTCGTCAAACACACGACCGACAAGTTCTCTATACCACCCTATCCATCCCCAGACGCCAGTTCGGTTCGGGGTTACAGATATCCATCATGTCTGACATTGATGATGATCTCCTCGCTCTCGCGGGCGGTGCTTCAGAAGATGAAGCCTCCGATGGCTCGAGTCGTGATGGATCCGACTCGCCTCGTCAGTCAAAACGAGATACCAATGGAAAGTCGAAAAAGCCCCAGAGGCGGACGACAAAGGATGATTCAGAAGAAGAGGGCGAAGCGTGAGTCTTTTATTGCCACTGCTGACTTGACGCTTAACTTCCCAAGATCGTTCTTTGCTTACGAGACAACCTTGTCCGCTGCATGTAGATCATCGATACCCTCATCGCCCAATTCACTAGCATCGGCTGCCATGGATGAGTCCGACTCAGATGCCGAGCCGGCACCCCGACGTGGCGCAGCAACAGACGGTGACGACAAATACCCGGTTGATGGCTTGTTTATGAGCGAGGCGGAAAAGGCCGAAATCATGGCCATGCGAGAAGTCGAACGTGAGCAGATCCTTGAAGAACGTACCACGGAGATCGAACGCCAGCGGCAAAACCGCCTGCTTCGACAAATGGTAGAAAACGAAGAGCGCAAAACTGTCAAGAAGAAGCGCAGTGCCGACACGGCTGAGCTTGACGAAAGCCAGCGCAAGCCCGCTCGTCAACGTGCAACAGGGAAGGCCGAGACAGCCATGGACTCTCTTCGCAGAGCCCGCGCTGAAAAGGCGAAGCGGAAAGAAGACAACACCCGTGGGCGTGATTATTCTCCGGGGCGGCAAGGCTCAGATGGTGCAGAGAGCGAGGATGATTTCGGAAGAGCAAGGTCTCGGACACCAGAGAAGGAAGAAGAGAAAGAAGCGCCGCTGCCGGATTTGAAAGACTTTGAGCGCATTCGACTGGGCCGCAACGAGTTTGCCCAGGTCTGCTTCACCCCGGGATTTGAGTCGGCGATTACTGGTTGTTATATCCGCATTGCGTTGGGACCTCATCCCGAGACCGGCGTTGAGCAATACCGGATGGCGGTCATCAAAGGTATGACATGGCGTAGGACATGTCTTGGTTGGTGTGGGCTGTGAGTGACTGACAAGATCTCGATAGGTTTCTCAACTAGTCGGCCGTACGCGCTGACTGGGCCACAGGGAGCCTTTGTCACAGACCAGTATGTCAAAGCATCACATGGCAAGGCCGTCAAGGAGTTTCCATTCATCGCTGCATCAAGTAGCAAATTCACTGATGTATGTCCTCCCCCATTTTGACCTGAATAGATATCTGGAAGACAAGATGGAAAGTGTTTGGCATGAAAGAGCACATGGTCACTAACGCTATCCCTAGAATGAGCTCAATCGATACCAAGTCATATGCAAGAATGAAAACGTCAAGATCCCTACCAAAGCATTTCTTATGGAAAAGATCAACGATATCAACAATCTTATCAACCACACATGGACCAACGAAGAGATCAAAGCACGACTAGCAAGACGAAACGCCCTGAAGCGAAGGTTTGATCCGGCGGAGCGAGAACGCATCGGCAAGCTTCTCGACGAGGCCGTCGCTCGAGGCGACGAGACAAAGGCCCAGGCGCTGCAGGAGGAACTGGAAAAGCTCGGCACCCAACGGCTAGCGTTCCGGACAACGCTGGGTCCATCCAAAGAGCTGGCCTCATCAAGAGGAACGACGGAGCAAGACCGACTTGCAGAACGCAACCGCGAAAACAGGCGAATGAATGCCGAACTGGTACGCAAGGCCCAACTCAAGGAAAAAGCAAAGTCACGAGAGATCGAAATGGCCCTTAAGCGGGGCGAGGCAGTAGCCGACGACCCATCACGACGACTGCGAACCAAGGCCAAATTTGTGCACGACGTCAACGACGCAGCAAAGAGACTGGCGGGTAACGGCAGCGAGGCCAGCACCCCGAGCAATACCACCCCCAAGGTGTCGGCAACGAAGCCGGAGATGCAAGCCCATCTGGCCAGACTACACGAGAAGAACTACACGGAGAGCAATGGAGTGCCGACGATTCATAAGCCCCTGATGGATGATGACGTGATTGGAGCGCTGGATCTAGACATTGACGTGGAGATTTAGTTACGGGCTGTGTGTGTAAAGAGACGACGATGGCTAAATGAGACAAGGGAACGGATGATTTTTGGGCAATAGGCGTGCGTTTACACAAAATGGGAAAGAGTGCTTATGCTTTTGGCGTTGATTTAAGGGAGCTGAGACAATACTATAGGCGACATTTGCTTTGAGATAGAGCGCACGGGCGTCCTTGTACAGAAGCGAACGCAAGCGGCAAAGATGTATAAGAATGACCACCTCTGCTCGTTTGTTGAAGAATGAACGATGTGAAAGGTGAGTGCAGTCACTGCAGTGTGAGAGGCATAAACTGGATGAGCAATATGCCTGTTTGTCCTGCATCACCAGTCGGCTGTGCTGCAAACAATTGACTTTCATAGCTGCATGATGGTGTCCGTATTTTATGCAGCTATCAGCCGCTGCCCGGCGTTAAGCTGTGAACTTGTGATTATGAAAGCGCAGATCCAATTCGCGCCCTCTGATTGGCCCTCCCCGCTCACCCCCCGTCACAAGCCTCCCGTTTGTTATTTTTTTACTCAGTGCAACCACCAGTCCGGCATCGTCTTTCCCATACATATTCCACCTCCCGCCACCATCCAAAGAACCCAGAAGGACCTCCCAAGACTCTAGAAGCCTTCTTTGCATGCTCCGCCGCATCTTCTCCGCCATGGCTGAATCCGCCCCCAAACGTCTCAAGTCCGGCCCCACGATTGGCACTCATAATGGCCATTTCCACGCCGACGAAGCCCTCGCGGTGCACATGCTACGCATGCTGCCCGAGTACCGCCACAGCCCTCTCGTACGCACCCGCGACCCCAAAGTCCTCGAGACATGCCACATAGTCGTAGACGTCGGCAGCGAATACGACCCCGAGCGCCACCGCTACGACCACCACCAGCGCGGCTTCACCACCACCTTCCCCGGCCGCCCAACTAAGCTCTCCAGCGCCGGCCTCGTCTACATGCACTTTGGCCGCGCCATCATCGCCCAGACCCTCGGCAACGGAACCAAGCCCGAAGACACCCAAGTCGGCCTCATCCACGACAAACTATACGAGAGCTTTGTGGAAGCTCTCGACGCCCACGACAACGGCATCTCCAAATACGACACCACTCTCCTGCGGGCCGCCGGCGTAGAAAAGCGCTTCAAAGACGGCGGTTTCGGTCTCGGGGCTATGGTCTCTCGTCTCAATCGCAACTGGAATGATCCCCAGCCTGAAGATCCCGTGGCGGCGCAAGATGCCGAGGATAGCAACTTCGAACAAGCTAGCCAGCGTATTGGAGAGGAATTTGAGCGAGACTTGCAGTACTTTTCGCGGTCGTGGCTTCCTGCGCGGGAGATTGTTGAGAAGGCGTTTGAGAGGCGCATGGAATTTGATCCCCAGGGACGGATCCTCGTGTTTGAGGGGCAGTCTTTGCCATGGAAGGAACACCTCTATAGGATTGAGGGCGGGAGCGCTTCCGTGCTGTATGTGCTGTATGCGGAGAGTAGTGCTCCGGGTGCCAAGTGGAGGATTCAGTGTGTGCCGGAGTCGGAGGATAGCTTTGTGAGTCGGAAGCCGTTGCCTGAGGCGTGGAGGGGGTTCCGGGATGAGGAGCTGGATACTATCTCGGGGGTCAAGGACTGTGTGTTTGTGCATGCGGCTGGGTTTATTGGTGGGAACAAGACGTTTGAGGGTGTCAAGGAGATGGCTGCCAAGGCTTTGTTGTGAGGTGTAGGGAAATTTGGGATATTGCGTGAGGGAATTGCTGTGCCGGGTGAGGTGTAGGAAAGTGCACAATTGTACTTCAGCAGAGAATTGCTGGTGCAGGACATTATGATAAGAGTAAAACAATTGACATTTGTGACCCTAAGTAAAACAAAAGAAGAAGGGAAAGAAGAACACCCGACGACACAAAAAAAGTACATCACTGACTAGCAACAACATGTTCATGTAGTTCGGTGCGACAACGTCTCAACGCAACAGAAATCATACTGAACCTGACTGAAATCCCCAAGGCCTCAACTCATGCGCCAAATCACTCTGCCAAAGAACGATTGATAGCGCAACTTCGTACCAGGCCTTGTACATGAAGATGAGGGTTCCAACGCCCTTTGCCACAATCTCTTTGCCACATCCTACAACGTCTAGTTTCTCCCAAGTCCTAGACAAGAAATACTTTACTGAGATCTCAGAGATAAGAGTATCGCCCTGATCGCTCTTTTTGAGTCGCCGAGAACGCATCAGCCTAGGACCATTTTCCTAGATAATGTCCTGTATACAAGAAGCAGCCCCGTGGCATGAAGCGAGTAGAATCGTCGTTGAATGATCCCTCGCTCCGTCTTTGAGACGTTGTATATTGTGGCCCTGACAATTGGCACCTGTGCAGCGTGATACAGCACTGCTTTGCGAAGCTCGCGTGTGACATGAGATAAAAAGACTGATTCACGCGATGGCCAAACATGCCGGCATTGTTACATGACCAAAAGAAAAGTGTAGAGCCTCTTTCAGCTCGTCAACGTATTCACCATATCCTTTTCTGCGCGGTAGATCCGGTGTACTTCGTTTTCGAGGCTATTGAGCTATTGACGAATCGGAATGCCCTCTTTCGGTTGCAGCGGCATGGCAGCAGCGACAGGTGCATTCTCCTTATCTGCGGGAGGGTTTGCAACCTTATCTGCATCGGAGCCCTCATCTGTGGCGCTTGTCTCACGATGGAGAAAGCTGCTCTCTTTGACAGGGCTCCCTGCCTGGATGCCTACAACGGATCCGCGATGTCCCTGATTGGTAAGGTTCCCTCCGTTGGGAACAGGTGACGAGAGATGGGGAATATTCTCAGGAAGAGGATGCTCGGAGCCTACTGAACCGGCATCGACCCCATCGCCTTTCCCAGCCTTTGACATGGCATAGTCACCGGAGTCGAAATATTTGCGGTCTTTGAGATGCTTGGCGAATTGATCAGATCGGGATGGAAGCTTGCCGTAGAGGCGGAACAGGCGCTGCTCCTCCGGAGAGAGCGACTAGAATGCGCGAGGAGTCGGTCAGTCTATTACAACAGAACTCTTGATATATCTTCAAACGATCCATCGTTGGATGATGTGTCACGGCAACCTCCCTGCCATCGGACACTCCATCACAGCCAGCAAAACTAGAGCGAAGATGGCTGCGATGGTCACCCGTAGACAGAAACGTTGCGAGAATGAAGAAGCGTAGATGTAATGCTTACCGACACGTCCACTTTGTTCTTCTGATGAGGGTTCATCGTTCAGACGGTTAGTTCCGGGGCCTCGCGAATTGCCAACTTCTTGTATCAGGCGATACCAGAAACAGGATGCCGAAAGCAGCCGTCGAGCTCGTTGTGGAGGGTTGACGACAGCCACCACAGCTGTGGGGGCGGCGACGATGGGCTGTAGAGACTACTCGAACTTGTCGAAGCGAGGAGGTTGAAGTGCGCAAGCAGTCGTGAAGCTGGGCGAGATGACGGCACATGAAAAGGCCCGATGCTGTCGGTGGAGAGAGTGATGCTGGATCGTGTGGGCCCATCGTTGGGTTGGAGCCTTGGTCCTGGGAGGTACCTCCAGGTTGGTACAGCAGCATGCATGACAGCATGTACTGTAGCGGGGAGCACAGGCATCAAATCAGATATATGTACAATGTAACAGGGCAGGTGCGAACTGCCGCTCCAGCCAAATGCGTGAACATGCCGATTGCCACGGGCTGCACGCTTGACAGCCGACGTACTGCACTGGTGGGCTTGTACATGCATCACGACCATGCGTCGAAGTCATCACATACTTCCTCTTACTCACTATGACCAGCTGCTTATCCGTAATTTCGAGGGATTTGTTCCAGGTCCGAGCTCCGTATGTACTGGGAATGACGTCAACGGGCCACTGGCATGAAGTCAGTCGGGTTGGTGCTACTGCTGCCTGAGGATTGTGCTACATGTTGTGAACTTGTGATGCAAAGTCGGCATCACATGATGCGCCCTTGTCAAGGTGGGGCATGTACCTGTATCTAGGTACCTAGGTACCTGCTCGAACTCCTTGTGTTTGGTTGGCTTCAAAGTTCAGACAATTCACCATCAACCACAAAGCGGCTGAATTGTATCCGTATCTGCCCTTGGATGAGCCTCCAATTGTTGATAACATGTCAAGCTCTTGGCTCCAATCTACCTAGTCCCTTGTGTCCCCCCACCAGCCCTTCGTAGTCAGAAGCCGCGCGTTTGGCCGAGTGCGGTCAGCGAGCAGCACCTTGTCGGATTTCTAAGCATCCGCCGAATCAGTCGCTGATTGTGGAGCTCCACGCCGTCTCGCGGGATATCATGATTTTTCCTCTTGCGCCTCGGCAATATTATTTCGAGACGCCAGCGCTGTAGACTTCGGGACTGCAAGACTGGGCGTAATAGGTACTTGCGACAGCGTGCATCTCGAGTTTGGCGTTGCGTCTGGCGTTGCGCCGAGATTCAGCAACCTATGCAAGCGACAGCCGTGACGCTCACATCTTTCAAACGCGGATGAAGTGAGAAGTGCGCTGCACTGAACGGTTCTCAAGACACTCAACATTACTACAGACAGAGCCGCGACCTGAAGGACACGGCAAATAGGCATATGCCAGACACAGAACGCCGCTCCGCGCCCATCTCCGTTCGTTACCGAGTCCGCAAGGCCCCAAGTTTGCATTTGTGTCGACAGAACCGGCTGCTCGGGTGCCCTGATAAGCATCTTACTCAACATGGGTCTTTTGTAAGTCTCCAGTTGGACTGTGAAATGTGAAAGGTGAAAGAGGCTTGTTGGCACATCTCTAACTCACAAATGGCAGAGCGTTGGGAACTGCGCTGGAGTGGCCTGAGGCGAAGAAGCGAGCCAACCAAGTAAGAGAATGGGGCATCAAGGTAAGTTGTTTGAGGCCCGTTTCATGTGGTTGCGTACTAACCATTGCCTGACAGCAATTATTGGAGATCTGGAACTTGGCCAAGGGAAAAGAAAGAGATGTCATGTTATGGGGAGATGAGGTTTCACTTCCCCTCCGTTCACCAGACCTCCACACCTCGCTGTTGGGCATGGCTAACCTTTTGTTCAGGTTGAATACTTGGTTGTGGTGTACACAAAGGAGAATGAAAGGGTCTTGCTTTCTTTGAGGCAGGCTCAGATTCTAGAGGCCCTTGCGGCCGATCAAGAACTTGCCAAAGAAGGTTGCGTCCCCGCCTTGCAAGACGGGCCAATCGTAAAGTCCGGGTCAGTGTGAAACAAGTCCCGCATATGATCGTATGCTCTCTGCTTACCATGGAGTATACCAAACATCGTTGCCACCATAATAGGCCCAATTCGCTCCCGGTATTTCACCCCGAGTTTGGGCGTTTTATGCTTGAAGCGACCCCCGGCAAGCCATGGGGCATCGGATTCAAGGAACTGCTCAGCGTTGAGCCAGATATGAAACTTCGCCGCAGGATTGCCAAAGATCACATGCTGGATAAAGAGTATCCCATCACTCTCACAACCTTTCCACAGATAGGCGTCCCGGGACAGTTCACGGACCCCTACTACCCACCCTCTGGACCCAGGCTTCGATCACAATTTGTGCCTGACGAGATAGCAAACCCTCATATTCGATTTCCTACATTGGCTGCCAACATTCGATCACGTCGTGGTCGGAAGGTGCAGGTCAATGTTCCTGTTTTTCATGACAAGAACACAGCAAAGCCTTGGACTGATTCTACTATAAACTTTGACCTTCACAACTGGCCCGAGGATGATGATGAACGCAACGGGGCGGCCCCCAATGACTTCATTCACATGGATGCCATGGCGTTTGGTATGGGCAGCTGCTGTCTGCAAATTACGTTCCAAGCAAAGAACATTACCGAGGGACGGCAAATGTACGACCAACTTAGCCCTCTGGGACCCATCATGCTGGCCTTGACCGCGGCGACACCTATCTACAAGGGCTTTCTTGCCAACACGGACGTGCGGTGGAATCAAATCAGCCGAGCAGTAGATTGCAGAACGCCCGAAGAAATGGGCGAACAGGTATGTACAATCGACTTTTGAGTGAAATTCCAAAGCGCTGCTGCTATATCGCGCTGCTGCGGTGACTATGGCGCTAGCCGATTGATGGATTCATACCATTCCCACGTACTGATCATCATGGGGGGACAGCCGCTCAAGAACGACCGGTGGAGGATACCCAAGTCAAGATACGCCTCCAACTCGACCTACATCTCCACAGACCCCCGACTCCGCGAGGAGTACATGGATCCCGACCTAGTCATTGACCCCGAGATCAAGGCCAAGCTCCTCGAGGGGGGCATGGACGACCGCCTCGCCACCCACTTTGCCCACTTATTCATCCGCGACCCCATCGTCATCTTCGAAGAAGACCTACAGGAACTCGACCTCACCAAAACGGACCATTTCGAAAACATCCAATCCACCAACTGGCAACACATGCGCTTCAAGCCACCCCCCGCCGAAAACAATATCGGCTGGCGCGTCGAATTCCGCCCCATGGAAATCCAAATCACCGATTTCGAAAACGCAGCCTTCTCCATCTTCATGGTCCTCGTCACCCGCGCCATGCTCTCCTTTGACCTCAACTTCTACATTCCCATCAAGAAAGTCGACGAGAACATGGAACGCGCCCACGCCCTAGACGCGGTCCTCCACCAAAGCTTCTTCTTCCGCAAGAACCCCTTCCCGCTTCGCCCCTCCCGCGCGAATACCGTCTTCGGAGACGACAGCCGGCCTAGCTCTGCCATGCCTAGTCGGTGTGGCTCCCCAGGCCTGCCCGTCGAGGAAGAGTACCGAGAAATGTCCATCAATGACATTATTAACGGGTCTCCTGATGAGGAGTTTCCGGGCTTGATTCCCATTGTGGAGAGCTATCTCGATAGCGTCAACGTGGACGTCGATACCCGCTGCCAGATTGCTACGTATCTTTCTCTGATTAGCAAGCGCGCTAGCGGTGAACTTGATACCGCGGCTCGTTGGATACGTAACTTTGTGGATGTGCATCCGAGCTACAAGCACGATAGTGTGGTAGGTGACCATATCACGCATGATCTCATTGGGGCCGTCATTGCCATTGGCGAGCGGGAGAGCGCGGACAAGAACTTTGCTGGGCTTGACATTCATGGACTGTCTCGGTTTTTGGGCGATTTTCGAGAAGAAGGGTGCGGCCAGGAATCCTCGACTTCGCGGAATGGCGAGGACAGAAATGCCGTGTAAGAGGGGTTTGAGCTAGGGATGGGACGCGGTTGCGTTGCAAGCGGGATGAATATCCGTCAAAATGCATAGACGAAGGGGCCTAACATCCCAAGTTGGTTAGGATGTATGGCTCGTGAAAGATGCATCCTGTTCATCGCAGAGACGCAGCGAGCAGGCCGGGGACTCTTTTGGTTAAGCTGATGAATCATTTGATATTGCAATATAGTTGCTGGATAGACAAATTACGTTCCTAAAGGGCTTCAAGACCACTTCCGTCAATTTTTATTTTACATTGGAACAACGAGAATTCAGCGTGCCCTTGCGCTCCTCCGTCTTTAAGTTTCCGGATCTTGGCCTTGTCGGTCAGCGCATTAATATCATCCTGCTGGACGTCGAATATCAGGCTGGAAAGGGTGCGGCTGGCTGTTGCTGAAGCGTGGAGGTCACCGAATATCGCCTCCAGGCTCCAGCCAAGCCAGCATTTTTTGGGCCCTGCAAAGGGATGTTCTTCCGACATGTACCTAGACTGGATCATCTCGCGAGGTTCACGACTCACTCGATTGAAAGTGCCGGACATGCGGGCCCATCGTCTCGGAAGTAATCCCGATTGTTGTGGATGTAGTCTACAACGGAAAAGGGAATCCATTACTCGAAGTCCTCCTGTCCCTCCAAGACTTTAGGCTGGGAGTGCGACGTGCGTCTCGCGCGCTCGGTCATTGTACAGGGGGTTTTCGGCATTTTGCGTACTGCCGTTTAGCCAGACTGGCTTGAATTGCTTGGCTTGCCAGCTTTCCCAGAATCCCAGTCGTACTCGACTTACCAGACTTGACTTGCCAGACTTGACTTGCCAGACTTGACTTGCCAGACTTGACTTGCCAGACTTGACTTGCCAGACTTGACTTGCCAGACTTGACTTGCCAGACT